>JAFEMH010004614.1:0-200312 GCA_022495995.1 Adenophora triphylla var. japonica
ATGGTCGAATGTAACCTTTCGGGTGAGCAATTCCCAAGCTAAGGTCGAAAGGATCGTGAAATCTTGTTACAAAAGATATCATTTTTTACAAATGTATCCTATGTGGAAGGTCTCCAAACACAATTTGGATCAAAGCATTAGTCAAATCATGACAAAGGGATATCAGCGCTGTTGTTTGTACCAAAGAATCAAATGCACTGTTAAAAATAAAAACAATAAAAGTCATCCTAACTCGGATCAAGAAAAAGGAAATCTCTATTGCTTGAAAGCTTAGAGATTGTGGAAACTTCAACTCAAGCACTCCAGCGCTCTGTTCCTCGTCTTTCAATCAACTACGATATGTCATGGCTATGGCTCTTCAAGAGATTGGCTCACCTCAATCACTAAAACCATTTCCAAGCTTGCAAATTCCAATCTTGTCGAGAGGACTGCCAAAGATCCCATTCAAAAAGGATAAACTGCTGGCAAAGCATGCCAATGATGGGAAGCAAAAGAAATCCTCATTCAAACCCAAGATCAAATTTGGACACCTCAAGACCTATTGAGCTTGCTTCATATGGATCTTTTTGGACCCATCAAGAACTAGATCTTTAGGAGGAAAAAGATACTCCCACTAGATTGTTGTTGATGATTTTCACAAGATTCACTTGGATACATTCTTCTTGAATCCAAAAAGTGACACCACCTTTAGTCAGTTCTGAGCAAATTCTGGCTATTCAACAAAATTCAAAATCAAAAAGGGACATCCATCTCATCAAGATCGAGATCTCTGACTCATACGTGGAAAGGAATTTGAGAACACTTATGGTAAGAAGAATATTGTGATTCAAAAGGCATAGATCACTTGAATTTTTCAGCCCCATTTGAGAACTCCAGCATTAAGAAATGGTGTTGCGAAAGGAAAAAAGCAAGAACAATCGTGAGGCGGCAAGAACAATCTTTGTCGAACATAATCTCCCAAAATACTTTTGGGGTGAAGCCGCTATTACCGCTTCTTTGTGTATGTTCAAAACAAAACCCACGATCAACAAATTTCACAAGAAGACTCCATATGAATTATGGAACAACAAAGTCCCTACCATTTCCTACTTTCACGGCTTTGGAAGTAGATGCTTCATCCACAACAATGGCAAGAACAATTTGGACAAATTTGACTCCAAAAGTGATGAAGGAATTTTTCTTGGATACTCTAACACAAGCAAAGCTTATAGAGTGTACAACAAAAGAAGACTTGTTGTGGAAAAGAATCTATTCATGTTGACTTTGATGAAAACAATGATCAAAGTATAAGCCGAATTATGTGATTTTGATGAAGGATTGGGAAATCTTGATAATCTCCACTGAATCATCCCCCATTCTTGATTCAACTATTCTCGAGTCATGAACAAGATTCATCAAACCTTCCATACATGGTTCCAAGAAATTCATCGACTGACCATCCTATGCGATGGACGGCCATCAACCATCCCACTCTCATCAACAACCAATCAAGCCAACAAAGTCAACGAAATCTCTCCCACCTTCAATCCAATGGATGAGGAAGAAAATATTCAAATAAATAGTCATCCCTTGGTTGATCTTCCTCAAAATCCTCACTTAGCCGACGGACCAACCCTTAGGCGACGGCCATCCCAATTCCTCATCCAATCTATCTTCTAACCTCCTTCCATCTTCATCCAATAATCCTCCTTCACCTCTCAAACCAATGATGAAACCACAATTACCCATATCATTCCACCCAATAAAGATCTTTACATCGGCCTTGATTGATAAAACCCCGAGTTCAGACAGCATCCCTTTCTCATGAGTGCTTTCATATCCCAAGTGGAACCAAAGAAGATAAATGAAGCACTCCAAGATCTTTGGTTGGATTGAAGCCATGGAAGAAGAAGCTGGAGCGGTTTGAAAGAAACAAAGTATGGCAACTTGTTCCTAAACCAAGAAATCAAAGCGTGATTGGAACAAGATGGGTCTTTAGAAACAAGATGAATGAAGAAGGTATTGTAATAAGAAAACAAGGCCGGAGGTTGCTCAAGGTTATAGACAAGAAGAAGGCATTGACTATGATGAGACCTTTGCACTGTTGCAAGACTTGAGGCTATAAGGCTATTTCTTGCCTATGCTTCATTCAAGAAAATGAAAGTTTTTCGATGGATGTCAAGAGTGCATTTCTAAATGGAGTTCTAAATGAAAAAGTGTTTGTATCTCAACCCCTGGTTTTGAGCATCCAAAATTCCCGATCATGTATTCAAACTGAACAAAGCTTTGTATGGGCTTAAACAAGCACCTAGGGAAGCTTGGTATGACACCACTATCTAAATATCTTCTTGGAAAAGGATTCACCAAAGGACATATTGATAACACCTTGTTTATCAAAAAATATGGAGATGATCAGATTGCTTTCATCCAGAGTCTATGTTGATGACATAATCTTTGGCTCATCAAATGAAAACTTGTGCGCCGAATTTGGAGATATCATGAAGGATCGGTTTGAGATGAGCATGATTGGTGAGCTCACATTCTTCCTAGGCCTTCAAGTCAAGCAAATGAAGGAAGGAATCTTCATCAACCAAGCCAAATACTCAAGGGAAATGATCAAAAAGTTTGACATGCAAGCTGCATCCCCTGCTAAAACTCCCTTGTCAACCACAACCAAGCTTCATGCCGATCAAGATGGACAAAGTGTAAATCCAACACTTTACGGAAGCTACATAAGATCTCTCCTATATCTGACGGCTTCAAGACCAGGACATAATGTTTAGTGTATGTCTATGTGCTAGGTTTCAAGCCAATCCCAGAATCTCATCTCTACGAGTGTCAAGAGAATTTTGAGATATATCAAAGGAACCCACGATTTTGGCCTATGGTATCCCACTTGAATCCCCATTCTCTCTAGTTGGATTCACCGACTCGACTATGCGAGGTGCAATCTAGATAGAAAATCCACTAGTGGTGGATGCCGGTTTATTGGATCAAGGATTATCTCATGGTCAAGCAAAAGCAAACCTCGGTTATAACCTCACTGCCGAAGTGAAAAGTACATTGCCTTTGCAGGCTTGTGTTGTTCACAAATTCTCTACCTTAAAAGTCAACTTCAAGACTTTGGAATTGAATTATCAAACATTCCCATCTTACGTGACAATTCAAGTACCATTGCTATGACGAGAAAATCCTGTCCAACATTCAAAAACCAAGCACATTGAAGTCGGGCATCATTTCATCGAGAGATCATGTTGAAAAAGGGAATATCAACCTTGCAAAAGTTTGCACTGAGAAGCAATGTCTACGATATTCTCACAAAAGCCATGGATGAAAAAGATTTGAACTATTGAGAGCCACCGTGCTTGGGATGATTAATATGCCAAAATAAAAGGGGTGTTCTTTTCAAATAAAGAGGATTACAAAGCAGAGTAATGCTATCACAATGTTGCACGATAGCTATTACATCTTACACATTCCTAACAAGCCATCCATTTGTGACTATCATTCCAAAAGCCTTGAAAACCAAAAACAACAAAAACTTACAACAAAAACATTCAAACAACCCATCAAATTCTTCTCTCCCATCTCAACTTACCCAACAAAAACTTCTTCCAAACCAAACAAATCTCGGAACCACTCTCTTCTCTTCAATCCTTCTCCTTTCTTTGTCGAGACATTCTTTGGAAATGTCACGGTCTCCCAGAGACCCTCCACCGCGCTCATTCCTTCAATTCTAGCCTCTGAGTTGTTTGCAAAGTTTGTTGGTACCTCTGCAACCACACTTTGGATGCCTCTCCAAGAAAGGATCAATGGAAGTACTGAATATTGGAGAGAAGGACTTGCTCTTCTAGGCCACCACTCTTCAAGCTGGATCATATGGTGAAGCAATCCCTCCATTGGAGTAACAAAGCTAAATTCTCTGAAAAAGAACCATTCCACTGTGATTGCAAATGGTTGACCAATATTTGACTCCACCCTCTCCACAGTAGGTGCTCTTGCGGGGCGAAGCAACCTACAACCTGGTTGAACGGTATGAGATGGTTGAAGAAGGAGATATATGCACTCCTGCAAAGTTATCTCCTCTACCTTCCAACAAACCAACTCCTGGAGAAAGAGAATCCCTGCTCACGGGTGTATAAAGCTTATCTTGCTCAGCCTTCTTTCGACGGCTAAGCTTCTCTCCTTAGGCATGCGAGCTGTCTGCTTCACCAACTCCCCGGTGTGTATACCCTTTCTACCTTACTCCTTCCCTTACTTGACTCTCCTTGATCAACTTTGATTGTCTTCCCAAAACGGCCTTATTCCTTCTCCCTCCTTCTTTGTCAATCTTTTCCCACGGCTACCTCCTTCATTTCTATATCTTCATCAACCCTCACTCTCTTTTTCTTTCCCTTATCATTCACTCTCTCTGAACTTTCAACAATGTTGAAAGCCTCTCTATCTATCTCCATCTCATCACTCATCAAAACATCCTCACCATTTTTCCCAAAGACCAGGTTGCTTAGGCTGCGAGCCATAACCTTTGGATTAAACTTTGAAGAAAATCTTCCCATTTTTGTTTGTAAATCAATGCGAGTAATTTTCCTCTGAAGTTTTCACTGTTTTATAGGCAAATTTTCAACTAGCTATCTCGAACGGCAATCATCATTCAAACTAGCTTAAGCATCAGAGATTTCTTTCAACTTGACTAGGTTAAAGCATACTTTAAGTGATTTGATCGAGTTAATTGCTCACAATTGTCACTTCCTTCGCCGCCTCTTCCTGAATCTCCTTGAAAAGGAGAATGTTCTTCTTGTGTTTTGTGGGAATAAATGTCTCGGCATGGGGAAGGGTAAAAACCACTGTTCATATGAACGGTTACTTAACTTTGTAACCCCAATGCTCATTAAAAGCCCACGTACCACTCATCATTTGTCTCTCTCTCTCTTTCGCAATCACCAAAATTCCTTTTCCTTAACCCTCGGTTTAAATTTCTTCTCTTTCCCTCTCCAATCTACCATCGTATTTCTCCAACCCTAATTCCTTTTCAAAGCATCAATGGCGGACCCTAAAGCAATGTACCCGGATGCTCATGGCTACTTCATCAAACCCAACTTCTATGACTCTGAAGTTGGAATCCTCATCAAAGAAGCGCTTGAGGTAAATGAACTACTTGATTTTATGGGAGCTAAACCCCCAATTTATGAAGAACTCTGCAGAGAAATTTATTTGGTAGGAAGAAGAAACAATGAAGATAATTCAATAAGCGCCACCATAGAAAATGTAGAGATAACTATCACTCAAGATTTGGTTAGTGAGGTCTATGGAATCCCAAATAAAGAAGATGCTTTGTGAAAAATATATGGGATAGAGGATCGAGAAAGATTAAAAGACTGTTTATGAAAAATTTCTTGGTCTTAAAGTAAGCCGACTTCAAAGTTTGTTCAAGACAAAGCTATGGTGAAGAACAAAGATGATATCTTCAAGTCAACATTGATGGATGTGGTCAACAAAGCCATTGATGGCAAACAATCCTCATTTGACCAAATGGGATCAAATGAGTGGAAAGCGGATGCTCGGCTGATGACCAAGGATACAAATTGGTGCATTGTCCTTCTCCATAATTTCCAACTTCTTTGTCTCATCCTCTACTCTCAAATTCAAGAAGCAAGGTGGAAGAATGAACAATTTCAGATTCATGAGTGGAATCCTTGAAGTCCTAATTCCAAAGCTCAAACTGCTCTATCCAAGAAATGGGTTTGAGACGGTAAAGTACATCGAGAGACAAGATGCTTCAATAGAAAGAACCTTTTCATTGAAACAAAAGAAGGAATTGTTATGAAGGAATTTTGGGGATATGAGCCTTGAGAGTTTCAAAGAAGCCCAAGAGAAAATGCTTGAAGAAACAAGAATAAAGCTTAATCATTGGAAAGATTTGATAGCTTTGGCTACTAGTAGGAGGATGAAAAGAGGAGTAAAAACCAATGTCAAGAAGAGTGGAGTGCTCAAGAGAAGCTGTGGTATCTCCTAGCAAAAAGGGCAAAAGCAAGGATGATCGATAGGCGACGGTGAAGGAACCATCTCAGCGGCCATGCTAGGAATCTTTGAAGAAAGAGGTGATGTTGATGGCCATGAGGTTGACACTATGAATCAAGATGATGCTTTGGTGATGCTAACATAGATTCTCAAGAGCTTCGGGCGGCCCTTGCCCTATCAAAACCCTTCACAAAGGAAAGCAACATCGAGACGGCTATCCCCTCCCGGTCAGACGGCTACCGGATCAAAGGTACAATCTTCCTTAACCATTCCTTCTAGATCATTACCAAAGAAAAGAAAAATTGAAAAGAAAGCCCCCAAATCAAAGAAAACCAAAATATCTACCCCTTCCATTTCCCCAAAATCCACACCCGGCTCGGGACATCAATCGGCCATTGAAGCTATCCTCAATCTCAAAGAACCCTTAGATAAGCAACCTTTAAGGGGAACAACGATGAGAATATCCCTCTACCCAACCTCAACGAGATAGCTAAAATCATGAGAGCAATTGAGGCTATTGAGTTGGATGGGAACCAGATCTTGAAAAGAATTTGTTCTTTTTTATCTTAAGGACTTTACGAGTGAGGAAGAATGCAGTAGTGGCCACTAGATGAACTCGAGGCTTAGGCTAATGCGAGAAAGAAGTGGACCAGGTGAGTCATCTAGAAACCCCAAAGGTGACGGCTATGAATGTTGATAGCCATCCCTTCCCTTCCATTCCTGGTGAACACTGTGAATGATCCTGCCCCAAGCTGTTGAAAGCTGAAAGGGGGAATCTTGATGATACTTCTAAGGTCATTCAAAAACTCAAGAAGGTTGGAGTTGAGATTAATCCCATTACGGTCTCAAAAGGAGACTCAATTGTGAATGCTTGCAAAGGTGCTTGAGCTTGATGGAACTCGGGAAAATGAGGAAGCTATGATAGCTATTCTTGAGAAAAGGTTGGCAAAAAGTGAGGTAAGGGCGGCCTTGAATCTACTCAAATCTCAATTCACTTCCCGGTCTCTAAATCAAAGTCTTGGCCAAACCTCTGCGAGCCAATCCCATCTGTTTCAACCCAATCCTCTCCACCTTCCAAGCCACCTTCTCCAATTCTGAAAAAGAACCTTTTGAAGTCTCTCCTCAAAGTCCAATCTTTGTTTGGACAAGGTCAAGACATATCGACAGGTGATCCCATTCCTAACGGTCCTCACAGTTCTCCAAGTCATTCTATTCCTCCAAATCCAAATCAATCCCTTCCTTCCCAAAGGGAACCTTGGATGTAGGCTGTGGAATTGATTTCTCTATGTCTTCCATCAAAGCGGCAAGGACAAGGTTACCCCATGTAACTCACATCCCGAAATTGCAAATCCCTTCATCTATCCAAAATTGGGAAGCTGTCAAGGAATGGCTTGATTGTTGTAGCAAGAAACACAGCGGGGTTAGTGTTCTTTGCCTATGAAAAATGGCGGTGTCAAGAACCTCATCCACCTCCAACTTTGTTCATCAAATCCCATCATTCCCAAAGTTCATCACTCCCAATACTCTTCTTGATTGGGAAATTCTTTTCGACCAACTCATCTCTCCATCACTCAATTCTTGCTTGTATATGCCAAAGGGTTTAGTCTTCTCCTGTGCATTGACCTTGCAAAAACACTTTTCCTTTCCTTTGTTTGAACAAAAAGTGTGCCATTATGCTTCTATTAAGCAAAGCTGTCAACATCTTTTCTCCAACTCTTAATCCGGGAATTGAGCCATACCTCTCACCCTTCATCACTGTAGATCCTATTAACTTCACCTCACCCAATGAAAACTCTCATTTCAAAAACTTGGTCTCTATTCACGAGATCAAAGAATTGAGATCTTCCACAGTTTGTCATCAAAGCGAGCGGAAGCTGTTATTGATCTTTCATCGAGACTCGGCAGCTATGATATTGATAGTGATAATGATGCTCCCTCGAAGCCACAGTCAAGACTCTCCAACAATATTTCCACCCCCTACGGTTTCCAATCCTCCTCGGCAATTCACTCATGCTCAAGCATCGGTTCGGCCACAACCGGATCGAGTCAAGTGTGCCCATACGAGCAAGAAGACCGGGAACAAGAAGAAACATTTGTGGGGCACAATGAGAATCAGAAATGATCAAATACCCCTTAGAAGATCTCAGCTGAAGTCAAAGGAAGACAAATTCTTCAAGTATGATGAAAGGATGTCCTGGGAGTGGAACAATGAGTTCTTCTACGGAGGAGTTGAGCTGAAATGAGAAGAGAGTTAGAGGATGAAAGAAATCGAGATTCTATCGGCCGGACAAGAAAGAGATGAATTCTATGATCAATTGGGCGATGAATAATTGTATTTGTTATGGAACAATTTCTTTGTTAAAAACAATTTGTTTTGTTTGCCTCGGTTGTATAACAATATTTTGTGAACTCTTCTCATCTTGAGATTAATTCCAAGTATTCAATCTCGGTTTGATTACCTCTTGCACGATATGATTCCTTGGATTACTTCTTTTATTATTTCTCTTATCAAGCGTGAAAACTTGTTCTAGATAAATCTTCCTTTACCAAAAAGGGGGAAATTGTTAGGACCTAACTTTGATCAATGTCTTAGTTAGTTGGTTTTGATAAAGGAATATATATATAGAACGGGGTTTATATCAAAAGATGTTATACTGTCATAATTCTTCACTTTGACGGCTATGAGTCGACGGCTATGATTCTTTCTTATACAATGTTTACAATCAATCAAAAACATGAATCATAGTTACTCTCTAAGTCATCAAGATCATCAAGTGCATCTCGGTCCTTATTAGAGATCCTCTCGATAGCTAAGCATTGCCATGATCGGACAGGCTATGACTTCGGTCCTCGAACGACCATCTCCTGTCTCACACCATGTTACCACAAACTCAACCATGTTAGATCACCGCATCTTCACGGCTATCAAGTCCATCAATGAAGACCAATAAAGACCACTTTGAAGACCTTCTAGAAGCTCTCGGTTCAAGCTCACGGCTCAAGACGGCTCATGAAGACCTGCATGTGGACAAGTGGGACAAAGACCGATCAAAGCTCATTAATGTAGGCTGCAACGAGTCATATTCAACGGCTACATTGAAGGGTATAAATAGAGGATCTCTTCCTCTAACAATACTACTTGAAAAATACTCATTTTCCCGAGTCAAAAACCCTTTCCAAACACTTTCACACACACCTTCGCAATCCACACACACACACACCAATCCTTACCTTTAAAACCCTGTTCCAAAACCAAAACCTTCACCCCTAAACCTCTTCACCAACAAAAACAACCCCGGTGTGTTAATTCACAAACCCCAACCACCTAAGGCGTACTTTAGGTGTAGAATAAGTTTGTAATCACTCAAGGCTGTACTTTGAGTGTATTAGTTATTTTGTAAAATCTTGAGGCTGTACTTGAGTTGTAAAAGCACTTAAGACTGTACTTTAAGTGTATCCCTAGTTGACTGTACTAATTAGGAAGAGGAAGTTCAAGGAACTTACCTAAATCAATCATTTGTAATTTTTGTTGATTAAAGATTATAATAAAATTGATCTCACTTGTCAAGTTTGACAGTGAGGGTGGATGTAGGAGGAGTGAACTCTGAACCACTTTAAATTCTCTGTGTTATTACATTTTTGCAATCACATTCACACACTTGCATTATCTCCTTGTGTTTGTTGTCCTACCATTATTTCAAATCACTTTTATTCCGCTGCACAAATTAAATTATCATCTGACAGCTAAGCTAATACCATAGCTGTCTGATCATCTACATACCAAGCAAGGGCCTTTCAGAGTCTTTCATACTATTTCTCGCTCTATTATATTATGGTATCAGACAATAATGTTTCAATGCTTGTTACAGCGGGTTGAGACGGGTTGACGAGTTGACCCGCTTTAACCCGTAAATTTAGCGGGTTAAAGCGGGTAACTCGCTTCAACCCAAAATTGTTAATGAGTTGAGTTGGGTCGGGTAATTAGCGAGTTGGGTTAAACAGGTTTTGGATAATGGGTAAAAATTGACAAGCCTAGAGAGTGATTGACTTCGTCACTCTCTCTATTATGCATACACAGAGGACGTGATATGTCTTGATGAAGTTAGTTAGAGGAGTGAAATGAAGGGTTATGTACACAAAATTTTGGAAATTACACAACTGTGTTCTTGACTCTATCAAAGCAATTTGACTGCTTACATTCCCATGGTTTACTTTGAGTAAATTAATGACATCAAAAGTTGGAGTATTTTCAATTCCCTCCGTCCCAATTTTTTTTGCCATTAGTATAGTATGCTATTTGTCTCATTTAACATAAATACCTTTTCTTTAATTATCTATTGTGGAGGGCAAAAGGTTGTAATTTTTTTAATTAGGTAGGGAAGTAATGACAAAGTGAGCCATTATAATGTGCAGTAAGTTTTATAAAAGCATCCACAATGGTAGAGCTCTATTAAGAAGTTTTTTATGACTTTTACATGCCACATCCTCACCAAGTCAATTCATAAAAACTCAAAACCTTTTTCACAATGGTAGAGCTTTTTTTCTACCGTGGGAAACCGAAGAAAATTAATGCAAATGTTCATTAAAGGGTTTTTTGAGAGCTCTTTCTAGGAAGAGTTGCTCTTTAGTAAAGAGCTTTTTAACTAACTTAACAATGGCAAAAAGATTCAGAGAGTTTTTTCATAAAAATAAAAAGCTCCCAAAAAGCTTTCATTGTAGATGCTCCTAAAAGAACGAGACGAACAAAAAAGAAAATGTGATATATTTAAATGGGAAGGAGTGTGTATTTATTAACCCAAAATTTGATTGTAATAATTTGTTAAAGTGCTCCAGCTCAAGCGACAGCAAGTATACCTTTCTAAATGAAATTGCAGGGGCTCTATCAAGATCACAATGGTGGATTTCACTTAAGAAGTTTAGGTATTAAAATAGATTAAGTTATCAACTCTAAAAAACACATGAAATATAGTATATATTTATTAGAGTAGGTCTGCTGAGAAACGCGTTTCTCCATAACTATGGAGAAACGCGTTTTTAATAGCCAGAAACTATATGTTTGATAACCAGAAGAAAATTTCTGGATATCAGTCTCAAAGGGTTCTGGATATCCAGAAGCTTTGGAACGGATATCCAGAAGCCTTTGGGCGGATATCCAGAAACATATTTGAAGCCAAATCCAAGGCCATGACCACAAATTGCTTATTGAAGGTTTCTGGATATCCAGAAACCTTCAAATGTATATCCAGAAACCATCAAATGAATATCCAGAAACATATTTGAAGTCAAATCCAAGGCCAAGACCAGAAAATGCTTATTGAAGGTTTCTGGATATCCAGAAACCTTCAAATGTATATCCAGAAACCATCAAATGAATATCCAGAAACATTTTGAAAGTTTCTGAATATCATTTTGAAGGTTTCTGGATATCACTTTCATAAGCTTCTGGATATCCTTTCAAAGGGTTCTGGATATCCAGAACCTTTGAGACTGATATCCAGAAGTAACCATGGGACAAAGTCATGGCCAATACAAAAAGTTTCTGGATATCCTTTCAATAGCTTCTGGATACCCGTAACCCGTTTCTCCATAACTTATGGAGAAACGCGTTTCTCCCTAGATTTTACGTATTTATTAAGGTTGATAGCCCTAACGGACTCTTGAAATTTTTGTCACTTTTGGACTTTTTAATAATTTTGCTTATTTTCTTTCAGTTAGGGTTTTGATTGTTTAGACTATAAATACTCTTTTAGGTTGCATTTGTGGCAGTTTTTATCAATATGCTATTTATATTTTAGGGTTTATTCACATCATATGAAACTTTTAATTAAGCGGATGATAAGACTATGTAAATATATTTTTAATATATCTTTGTATATATCCTTAGGATGTTAAGTAGTCAAATCTTTCAGATATATCTTAGCCCTAGAATCATGTTAAAATCGGCTTATTTTATGAGATTTAATTTTATATATTAAACTATAAATATTGGTTGTAACAAGAGTTGATATTATCAATAAAAATCATTCTCTCGTGGTATCATATGCCCATTGATCCAAAACCCTCTTCAAAGCTTCCGCGGCCACCACCCAACTCCCACTCGGTATCTACCTATTTCGGACGACCTCTGTCCGGCAACCAACCCTCCTTATCGACACCACCCTCATCTTGAATACAACACAACACCCTCAACCCAACCGTCCTTATCTTTGCTACCCATGTCTCCGTCCCTACAATCCTCACAAAATCGTTCCTAAATACATTTGATGCATCTTCATTGGCTACTCTCCTACCCAAAGTGCATACTAGTACTATTGCTTAGATCCCACCACCAATCGTGTAAACACTTCTCGCCATTGCAACACCTGGTGTAATCACACCAACACTTACACCAACCGATCTACCCAACCATCCAGCTGATACAACCTCCTGTAATCACATCCGAAACCACATGACCAACCATCTCTAACCCTTCTTTTCGTACCATCATAACCCATATATCCAACAATATTATGAAAACAATCCTGAAATATGCCAATCTAGCCACCTTATCATCCCCTCAAGCTTACCCACAACAACCAAATAAGCTCTCTCCTCTCCCATTTAGCGCACTTCCATACTAGAAAAATACCAAGCTCTCACAAAACAAAAACACGTGGACCTTAGTATCCTCTCATCAAGCTCAAAACATTGTTGGTTGCAAATGGGTATTCCGTTTAGATACAATCCTGATAACTTCATCCAAAAATATAAAACCCGCCTTGTTACCAAAGGCTTCACCCAACATCCCGGAGTGGACTACTTTGACACATTTAGTTTGGATGTCAAACCCGTCATAGTACGCCTCCTTCTCTCCCTTGCTCTAAGCCAAGGATGGCCTCTTTACCAATCAAACGTCAACAACACCTTTCTTCAAGGCACCCTTAATGAAACCGTTTTTATTTCTCAACATTCGGCTTCGTTGATGAAGTCAATCCAACTCATGTGTGCCGACTCACCAAAGCCATCTACGGCCTAAAACAAGCCCCTCGAGCTTGGTATACCGAGCTCAAAACCCATCTTTTTTCCTCCGACATCCAAACCTCTCTAGTTGTTCCTTCCTTTTTAATCTACACCAAACACCATCATAAACTATACCTCCTTATCTATGTTGACGACATTATCATCACCGGCCAATCCCAACCATTCCTCCAAACCTTCATTACCAACCTTTCCAATCGCTTTTCCCTAAAAGGCCTTAGGCCTCTCTCTCCAATTTCTTAGGTATTGAAGTCACTCCTAGTGCTCAAGGACTTGTCTTCTCTCAATCCAAATACATTTTTGATCTACTTCAAACTTCAGTAAAATTGGGATTTTCAATGCATAGTAGTAATCATTATGTTGAAAAGTAGTTTACAAGCTAAAATTCCCCCTATCTTTTATGTCAACGAATCTAATGGGAGGGTGAGTAGAAATAATTTTGATTTCAATATTTTCTAGTAATTTTAGATTTTCGTATGAAATGAAAAAAGATATAAATAAAAATTTGTAATAATAACCTCTGTTCTAAAAGACCCCGTCTAAGGGCGCCTAGGCCCCGCCTAGGCGCTAGGCCCCTCTCCAACGCCTAGTTCTATGCCCCACCTAGGTCCTGACTAATTCCGACTAATCCCGATTAGTCCCTGACTAGTCCCCGCCTAGGCGCTAGGCCCGGCTCCGCCGCCTAGCATCCGCCTAGCGCTTTTTAGAACCTTGATAATAACAAGGAAAACATAAAAATAACAAATGTGATTTTACCAAATCTTTAAAATGTTTCTTACGCCATCCCAAAATAAAATAACTATTTACAAAAGCAAAAATTATACCAAAACGAGTGTCTATTTTTCAAGAAAATTATTGTTTCTAATTTTTTATATTATTTTCACTATTCATTACTTTTTCCATCCCACTAAAAATACACTTTTTATTTTTTATTTTGGACATATTAATTAAGAAAAAGTGTAAATGATGTAAGTGTTGTGAGTATAAAAAGCGAGGTACACTACTAGAAAAACATGTTTTAGCCACAGCTAAATTAGTGGCTAATCTTCAAAATCAGAGGCTAAATTTAGCGTAGCCACTAAAATATTCAGTTTCAAATAAGTGGCTAAATGCAGGTAGCAAATTTAGTAACAGAGTATTTAGTGGCAAAAAGTGCAACTAAAAACCAGTGACAATTTTTATCATCAGATGGTTGCTAATTTTAAGATATGAAATTCAACAACAATCAGTTACTAAAATTTTGCAACCTTTCACCAACCAATATTTTGTGGCTAAATAATAATATGAATTTTCTCAAATTATTATATTTTTTTACTAAATTATATAATTAATACTTTATATTTCATATTAGATGCTAAATTTGGTGGCTAAAAAGTGACTACAAGATTAAATTAGACAAAAAAATTTAGTTGATAATATGTACCTAAATTAGTGCCCGAATATATATATATATATATATATATATATATATATATATATATATATATATATATATATATATATATATATATATATATATATATATATATATATATATATATATATATAGAGAGAGAGAGAGAGAGAGAGAGAGAGAGAGAGATAGAGAGAAAGAGAGAGAAAGTAGCATTCATGATTCAAATAAAACATTATAAAATACTAAATAAATAGTTTAAGATGATTTCTCAACTCCTCTTAATTCAAATAAAACATAACACATAATACTAAACATTATAAGATGGGATCATCCATAAAGTGGCATGGAAGGTTAAAGTACTAAGACCCGCGAGAGCGAGGATGATTCGTTTTGGAGTAAGATAACACTCTCGTCAGTTGGGCTTGCATGTCAATTTGAGTTTGATGCATTATTTTCTGTGTTTCCATCATTTCCTCCATCCTAGTGTGCATCTCTTGCTCGCGACCTACTGCCTCATCTTCTCTACGGTGAGCCTCATTTTCTCTGCGGCGAGCCTCGTCCACAAGTTGTAACTCTTGATGCGATGTTGAGTCATGAGAGGGGTCTTATCCTAGTAGATTGAGAAGCCTGTCCATTGTTTCCTTGACCAAAAAGAGCCATTTCTGACCCCCAAGCTTAAAATGCGGCCCTTACGAATTCCACCAGTTGATTCAACCCACTTATCAGGATCAAAAGGAATGTCAATAATGTCAACTCTGTTATCCCCTACTGCTTCTCCTTCATCTTCTGATGTGCGTTCAGGCCGAACTTTAGCAATGTAATCATTCTGCACCAAAATGTCAGACTAGATCAAAAAGATAAAAAAAAAAAAAAATAGTATGTATACGTAATCTAACAAAAATAAACACAATTGTTATTAAAACATTTTGGCATGAGGAGATATCTAAGAAAAAAGGATGGCAAAGTGAGTACAGGTAAAACAGAAGAAATAGACTATAATTAAGAAGTCCAAATTGCATTACAGATCAATAATCAGTAAAGCATAGGTGCAGACATAATAAAACAACAAGATACAGGAAGATATATCCTCGGAGATACACCTGTTCCTACAAATAGTGACTCAGGTAACCATGAGAAATAAACTCAATAATCACTCGAGTAATCACTTCCATAATCACTATCAGAAAGATCAGAACCATAATATACAGAGCCATTCTCAGTATACGGATAACCATAATCTGAATCATCACTAGCTAGTTCATCAGAAACACGACCAAATTTACGAGTTGAATCCACAAATTTGAAAGTGGTTATATCAGCAGAAACATTCTTGATCTCATCATCTAAATTGAAACCCGTCCAAAAGCCAGAATCAAAGTACAAAAGTCTCTTGCACCCTTTCAGAATTGTCACCAAATTACTCCGTTTAATATATGAATTCCTAAAAGAGAGGAATTCAATATTTGGGAGCAATTTGGAAATAGCATTAGCTTTATTTTCACCAATGTTTGCCTCAAAATAACTTAGTGATACAAACAGGCAGACAGTGCAACTTTGATTACTCAAATTTCCTAATACTTTGTAAAATTAGGGAAACCCACAACTCAACTAAACCTAAATCATCCTCTGTCCCAGTTACTTGGAGTTGTGTACATGAATCAATTTTGCCCATTCAGCAGTTATTTTCTTCCTCTAACTCCAGTACAACGATGATATTGGAAATTAGTAAAACCCTTAAAATATCTCAATTTTCTATAGACTACGTCACATAAATTTCTAGCCAAAACAAACAAACAGGCAGACAGTGCAACATTGATTTTAAATTAACGAAGACAAACTTAATGTTTACAAAGACCATTCAATAAAAACATCATCTAAGAAGTTAAAATAAAAACCAAATCAAGAATTAAACCCAAAAGTATTATAAATGTCTACACATAAAGAGAGGGATTCAGAGAGAGAGAGAGAGAGAGAGAGAGAGTGCATGAGCTTCTTTTGTGGGGGCAAGAGGTTGCCATTGCCCTTTGGAGTCCGTATCTTTGATAGCCGCAATAGAAAACTGTAAAACCCCAAGAAAATACACACACACAGTTAACAAAATTGAGTGAGAAAAATGCAATTGTTGGTGATTTCGATGGGTAAATATAGCATTGATGAAGATAGATTGTAAGGAAGAAAAGGGTAGAAATTTTACCATTGTTTGATCGTTTCAATTGAATTCGAGGTGTTCGAAAGAGTGAAATTTGCAGGAGGGTTCATTCAATCAAAGACCCTCCCTGTCGCTGCTTCATTTCTTTCTACTTCGATTTCTAACCTGTCTTTCGCTCGTTTGGAGTGAATGATATGCAATTTTGCGTGCAAAAACACACACAGACGAAGAGAACCAGCACAATCATATAAATTAGGGCTTTCAACAAAATTAAGTAAAATAATAAGAAAAATACCTGCAACTAATGTCAACAATTGAGGAGGAAGATCACCCCAACATGAACAACGTGAACAGACTGATTTTTCTTGAAAGAGAAGATCTATCTTGAGAGAGAGAAAAGGTCGTAGACGTGCGTGGAATGGAGGAACTCTTCTGAAAATTGAGGGAATTTTTGGGCCTTTTGGCGCTCTTCTAAATTTCGCCTCTTTTCTTTTTCTTTTTCTTTTCCTTTTCCTTTTTTTTTCTTTTTCCTTTTCCTTTCATAATTATAATTGTTTCCTAAAAAAAATAAGCACAATATTTAAGAAAAAGTAGGAGAAGAAAATAGTGAAATGATTTATTATGAGTAGGAAAAATAAAATAGGAGATATTGAAAGGGAATATATATATATATATATATATATATATATATATATATATTATATACTCCCTCCGTCCCATTACAAGGAGGAAAATTACTGTAGACGCGTAAAATAAGGAAAAAAATAATGATATAAATGTTGTGAGTGTAAAAGTAAAATAGGAGAAAGAATGAGTGGAGGGAATAGTGAATTATAATGGTGTTGTGAGTATTAAAATAATGTAGGAGAGAGAATGAGTGGAGGGAATAGTAAAGATTCCTTTCCATTTTAGGAAGTTTGTGGTTTGTAATGGAACGCCCAAAAAGGAAAGTTTGTGGCTTGTAATGGGACGGAGGGAGTATATATTAGAGACATAGACATGTAGACATGTTTCATGTGTTTGATAATAATTTATAAATAATTCTTATAACAATAATTTACTCTGTATATAACTATATTTTTGTTAGGGATGACCAAAACGGAACTGGAATCGGCTCGAAACCGTTGAACCGCCACGAAACAAAATCGGTCGGAACCAAAACCGCCTCAAAGCGGAACCGTTTGAAACCGTAACCGGCGGTTTAGCGGTCCTAGTAACGCTAGTAGTAGCGGTAGTAGCGGTAGTAGTGGTAGTAGTGGTGACAGTGGTAGTAGTGGTAGTGGTGGTGGTAGTAGTGGTGGTAGTAATGGTAGTGGTAGTAGTAGAAGTGGTGGTGGTAGTAGTAGTGATGGTAATGGTGGTGGTGGTGGTAGTAGTGGTAGTGGTAGTAGTGGTAGTAGTGGTGGTAGTGGTGGTAGTGATGGTAGCAGTAGTGGTGGTGGTGATGGTGGTGGTGGTAGTAGCGGTAGTAGTGGTGGTGGTGGTAGTGGTAGTAGTGGTGGTAATAGTGGTGATGGTAGTGGTAGTGGTACTGGTAGTAGTAGTGGTGGTAATGGTAGTGGTACGGGTAGTAGTAGTAAACGTGGTGGTAGTGGTAGTAGTGGTAGTAGTAGTGATAGTAGCGATAGTGGTGGTAGTAGTGGTGGTAGTAGTAGTAGTAGTAGTAGTAGTAGTAGTAATAGTAGTGATAGTAGTGATAGTGGTAGTAGTGATAGTGCTAGTAGTAGTAATGGTAGTAGTGATGGTAGTGGTAGTGGTAGTGGTGGTGGTGGTGGTGGTAGTAGTAGTAGTAGTGGTAGTAGTAGTAGAGGTGGTAGTGAAAGTAGTGGTTGTGGTTGTAGTGGTGGTAGTAGTAGGGGTGGTGGTGGTGGTGGTGGTGGTGGTGGTGGTGGTGACAGTGGTGGTAGTAGTGGTAGTGGTAGTGGTAGTAGTGATGGTAGTGGTATTAGTGGTGGTACTGGTACTGGTAGTAGTGGTGGTGGTAGTGGTACTGGTAGTAGTAGTAGTGATGGTAGTGGTGGTGTTAGTGGTGGTAGTACCGGTAGTGGTAGTAGTAGTGGTAATAGCGGTAGTGGTGGTAGTAGTGGTGGTAGTAGTAGTAGTAGTGGTAGTAGTAGTAGTGGTGGTAGTGGTAGTAGTGGTAATGGTAGTAGTGGTGGTAGTTATAGTAGTGGTAGTAGTGGTGGTAGTTGTAGTGGTGGCGATGGTGGTGGTAGTAGTAGTGGTGGTAGTAGTGGTGGTAGTAGTAGTAGTGGCAGAAGTGGTAGTAGTTGTAGTAGTTGTAGTGGTGGTATTGAAAGCGTTGCATTAGTTATATAACAATTGCATTAGAAGGATATAATGCAACGCCAAGTAACTTAATGCAAGGGTGTTATTGAAGGCTTTGCATTAGTAATATAACAATTACATTAGGAAGATATAATGCAAAGCCAAGTAACTTAATGCAAGAGTGTTATTGAAGGCGTTGCATTATTAATATAGCTAGTGCATTAGAATGGATATAATGCAACGCCAAGTAACTTAATGCAAGGGCTTTATTGATGGTGTTGCATTAGAAGAATCTAATGTAACGCCTAGAAACCTTAGGCAATGCAGAAGCCATAGCTGTTGTAATAGCTCAAATAAATCGTTGCATTAATGAAATAATGCAACGTCATTCTAAAGCATTGTTGCATTTGATGCAATTTATGTGTTACATTTGTTCGAAAATGTAGTTAAAGGGTAGTCCGTCCCTCTTTTCTTTTATATACTTTCATTTATTTAATTTTTTTTATCTTTTTTTTATATACATGTTTTAAAAAAAAATCAGTAATAAAAACGGTTTAAAATATTATTTTTTAGTCAATAAAAATTAAAAATAAATAAAGGGCAGTCCGTCCCTCTTTTCTTTTATATACTTTCATTTTTTTTAGTTTTTTTCTATCTTTTTTATATACCTTTTTGTAAAAAAAAAATCAATAATAAAAAAATCTAATGTTGATAAAACATATTAGTTAGCAACAAAATTAGCAACCGACTAAATTATTTAAATTTAGCTACCACATAGCCACTAATAATTTTTAATAATATTCTATTAGTTTTTTAATTATATTTAGCGACCGATTAGCAATAAATCTAGCGACTGACATGCCACTAAGATAGTTCTGTTACAATTTAGATGCAAAATTAGCTACTTAATGAAAATGGTTACGAATTTGTTGCTAATGTTGATACGGAAAATGTTCGGTTGCAATTCGATAGCCAAATTAGCAACTACAAAATATCGATCGCAAATTGGTTAATTATTTAGCAACTGAAATTATTCAGTGGCGAATACTAGTGGCTAAAACATGTTTTTCTAGTAGTGGTATGAGATAATATAAATTAGTAAATAATAAGAGGATAGTTGTTTTCTTTTTACAATAATTGGATAGTTATTGTGAATATGCAAACAATTCTCATTGAAAAATGAGGTATGAAGGAGAATGTGAGATAGTGAATAATAAGTGTATATTTGTTGTGAATACGTTAGTAAGTCTCATTGACTAAATAATTATTTTAAATTTTTCATTTTAAGAAAATATAATTTTTAGTTGAACAACCTTTCAAAAAAAAAGTACTCCCTCCATCCCACTTTAATTGAGCCACTTTCCTTTTTGGGATGTCCCACTTCAAATGAGTCATTCCATAAATGGAAAGAAGTGAATAGTGTTTCGGACATTTATACCATCATAATGTTTATATATTTACAAAAAAATCATTCATTATACCCTTATAATTTTAACATAAAAACCAATCATTAACTTACTATTCCCCCCACTCATTCTCTCTCCTATTAAAACCATTCATTAACTTACTATTTATCCCACTCATTCTCTCTCCTATTAAATATTTTTAACTTTTACATCCTCTCTCCTCTAATCTTCTACTCACTTTCAATTCTTTATTCATTTTTCTTAAAAACCGTGAAATAAACCAATGGCTCAATTGATCCGGGACGGAGGTAGCATAATTTTTAGTGGGACGAAGGGAGTATATCTATAGTATAAATGGCAACGTCCGTGAACAGTACAATGAATAGTACCAAGTGCCAAATTTTCCATTTTGCCCTCATTAAGTTGTCCCTTTCCCATTTTGCCCTAAAAAAAACAAAAAACAAAAAAAAAATGTGTCCTCGGACACGGGCTTTTACTAGTGTTTTATATTTTTAGTGGGGTAATGAAACTTTAAAAATTGTTATTGATAGTATTTATAATTGAGTATTAATAACAAGTTTTATAATTTTATCAAATTAACATAAAATTATTGTTCAAAGTTTTTTCGTAATATTATAAAAATGTGTGACATTTAGACATTCATTATGTGACAGAGCGAGTAAAAAATGTGTAATGTCTTTTTAAGTTAATATCTCTCCGCCTCATTTTAAATTGCGATTTTTTATCATACTAGGAGTCTCACTTAAAGTTGCAAAGACACAAAATGGAAGCTTTATAATATTTTTTAATTAATATGACGCACTTGTTATATTCACACATATTAACCACTTACTATTTTCTACCTCACTTGATCGAACCAAAATTGTATAATGACTCACTTAGCGGAAAAGATATTTTGGACGAACGACAGACAACTGTAAAACAGACATCGTTAAGCCGCGAGAGTTTAGCCCCGCGCAAACCATTCGGTGTGAGAATAAGAATTTGTTTGTAGAGAAAGTATAAAGATAGAAAAAAGGAGAAATGTATTGTGTGACGGTGACGTACAGAACGTACCTTTTATGTGAGGGGTTGGACCCATATTTATATCTTGGGCAAATGATAATTTAGGGTCTGAAGTATACGGGCGGTACCACATTGGGGCCTGAAGTCTTAAAACTATCAATTTGGGGCCCGAAGTTACTATTTTGATCAATTTGGGGCTTTTTGACGTTTTCCGTCAAAAAAGATCGTTAAGTGACCATGTGATATGCACGTGAGATTCAGTTAGGGCATTTTGGTTATTTCATAGACTTCAGGCCCAAAAAAAAAACTTTTAAAAAAACAAACAAACAATTTCTTCCCCAAATCTCTCCCCCCTTCCACCCCGTCTCCTTCCCCACCAAATCGTCCTCCACACCCCCATTAATCCCGTCACCTCACTACCAATTCAAATCCCAAACAACCCAAATCATTCCCGACCTTATTCGTAAATTGAGTATCTCCAAACATAATTATATCCAACAACTCAACGACCCCTCTCTCAAATCAACTCAACGACCTCCATCTCCACCCTTCAACCTCACCCTCGGCCAAGAAATCAACGACCCCTCTCTCAAATCAAGCAACACCGGAAGAGAGGAACCCAAATTCGTCTGTAAAGTGGCTGCAGATGGAAGATAGGAAACCTAGATTTGATTTGTTTTTGATTTAGAAACACAAATCTGGGTTTGAATTTCATCTTTTTGAAACTCAGATTTGGGTATGAATTCGAATTTGAATTTCGATTTGCTTAGACATGGTTGCTGCACACGTGTGTGATACTTGATTAATCTCACAAGGAGCTGCTAGTTTGGAAACCCAACTAGCAAACCCAAACCTGGATTTGAATTTCATACTTATGAAATAAATATTTTTTCCTTAAAAATGAAATATTTAGTTTTAGTTTAATTTTTTTTTATTTTTTATTTACATTATATAATTATCCAATCTAAAATAATTAATAATTTTTTTGAAGCAAAATAATTAGTAATTTAAATTATTAGAAAAAAGGATAATAGTTAATATCTTAAATTATTTTAAATCATATTAACTATTATCTTTATTTATTTTTCAATATTTTAAATTTACTAATTATTTTTTTGTAAAAAAAAACTAAATATTTTTATTTATTATTTTATAAGGTAAATGACACTTTAGGACTTGAAGTCTATGAAATGACCAAAATGTCCTCACTGAATCTCACGTGCATATCACATGGTCACTTAACAGTCTTTTTTTACAGAAAACGTCAAAAATCCCTAAATTGATCAAAATTGTAACTTTGGGCCCTAAATTGACACTTTTAAGACTTCAGGCCCCAATGTGGTACCGTCCGTATACTTCAGACCCTAAATTGTCATTTGCCCTTATATCTTTAGGGTGAAGTATCCTACAAAATAGGAAATCTTTAGATAAGTAATAATAGAAAAGTGAATCCTTGTCGCACAAGTCTATTTGTGTGAATATGAATCCTGAAAAGAATAGGATTCTATGAATGATTTTATATTTGTGTAGGGAAAACATACCTCATAATTAGGAGATAAAATAAAACTAAAACATATAAGAGTAGGTCTAGGGAGAAACTTCTCCATAAGTTATGGAGAAACGGGTTTCTGGATATCCAGAAGCTTTGAGATTGATATCCAGAAGCTTTGGGACGGATATCCGTAAAAGATTTGAGATCAAATCCAAGGCCAAGACCAAATCTGATTACGGATATCACTTTCACAAGGTTCTGGATATCCAGAACATTGAATATGGATATCCAGAAGCCTTAAAACTTATATCCAGAAGCCAATTCTAAATTTCTGGATATCACTTACATAAGGTTCTGGATATCCTTTCAAAGAGTTCTGGATATCCAGAAACTTACAAAATGATATCCAGAAACTTACAAAATGATATCCAGAAACATTTAATAAATTTCTGGATATCCTTTCAAAAGGTTCTGGATATCCTTTTCAAAAGGTTCTGGATATCCAGAAACTTTCAACAATTCAGCAATCCCTAAAATTGACATCAATATCAGAATCCAAAAGCACATTCAAACCCTCCAAATCACCGCCACCATTTCATGCCTCAAATGAAGAAAAATTAGAACAATTGTTGAGAGCGAGAGAGAAGGAAGTACCGGAGTGATGTATTCTTTGCCGGAGACGGTGTGGAGGAGATCGAAATCGATGATGGCGAGTTGTTGAAGTTTCTGGACAAGCTCGACGACGTTGCGTTCGGATAATCGAATGCTTGATTTTGCTTGTTGAGCGAACTCGATTTACCTTTGCAGCTCCAGCAATTCTTCATCCATGGTTTCCCCAAATTATCGAATACAGAGACGAGAGAAGAGAGAGTTAGAACCTGGATGGACCAAAGTGAGATCGTTCCTTCCACGTAGGGGATGTGGGTTATCGGAGAGGTAATAGGCAGCTTGGTGATGGGTTTTGGCCGGTGAGATGGGTGAGGGAGATGCCTTTGCGTCTAGAGAGAGAGGGAGGTGCGTTTAGAGAGAGATAGGTCTGTGTTGTGTGTCCGTAAACCCGTTTCTCCGTAAATTGGGGAGAAATCTCCCCAGATTTTACCAACATATAATAAGATGTAAAATAGGAGGATATGTTTATTCTTTTCACCACTAATAATTACTTTTCCACTATGTATACTCACAACACCTTAAAATATTTCTAATTTTTTTAACGTCCTTTATAAAGATGGAATAAGATAAAAATAAATAACTTACTACAATGACAAATTGATGGAATTAATGCTAAAATATTTCTAATAATTTTTTAACGTCCTTTATAAAGAAGAAACAAGATAAAAATAAATAACTTACTACAATGACAAAATTAATGGAAATAATACACTGACAAATTTCAGGAAAAAAATCAAATATTGTGACAAATTTTATAGTTTTTTCTCATCACTATGCCATCATGGTTCTCTCTATTTCAACAAGATAATCTTGTTTGACAAGATTTTTTTATATATACAAGCAACCTTTTTTATAAATGACATTACTTGTTTGTACCTCTTTAAAATTGCATTATATTATTTTTTGTCTCATAATAAATGTTACATTTTTAAATATCATTCCAAAGTAAGTATACTAGCATTGATAAATAAAATATTAATTTTATTGTAATATTATCATAATATAAATAATGTGAAATTAAATAAAATGCATTTCATAAAACATTAAAAATCAACCATATCATCAACATTATAAACGGAAGGATATTCTTGTAGTTTTAGGACTTTGCATGGTCCCAAAATACTTTTAGTTTTAGGAATTTTCACTCATAATAATTAAAAAAAAATACATATTAAATATACAAATTATTCTTTGAATATTTCAATTAACTAGATAATAAAATATTTTACAATAACAACTAGTTAATCATAAATAAGGGTAGTTTAGTTAAACATGTCAAAGTTTTATAAAAAAAACTTTAAAATTATAAGTATTTTGAGATAAAAAAAAATATGTTCTAAAATTGTAAGTATTTTGAGAAGAAGGAAGTAATACTTAACTACTTTCTTTATCATACAAAAAAGTCTAGCCTAATTGGGTAAAAAAAAATGGCAGTTTTTATAGAAAATAATTACTCCATGTTAATTAATGCATATCATCAAATTTAAGACAATGATTAAGTATCTTTTTAGCATTTCTAGGTTTTTTACACTATTTGGTGGTGCAAATAGTAGCACCCAATCCCTTTTAGATATAACATTTCCAATGGCTGAATAAATCTTGGAAGTTGGTTTGTTGCATCCTATCAGAACCCAAAGAACAATTACTATATCCACAAAGAGTATCCATTTTTATTCATACTAAAAATGAAAACAAAGTAAACAAACTTAAAAAATGAAAATTACATTTCAGATCACTAGTTGGCAGTCAAAAGTATAACATTGATGAATTGGAGTGAAGATATTCCCTTATTAAGATAAACTTAGTCATTCCGCCGCACAGTTAATCAGAACCGTAATAAAAATCTACATCACGAGAGCACAATGGTTCATAAGAGTCATAGTGATTCAGCTTTGAGCCCTCAAAGTTGATGGTGGCAACATGAGCAGCAAGATTTAGGATCTCCTCATCTACATCAAAGCCAGTGCAAAAGCGGAGCTCAAGGTTCTCAAGATTCTTGCACCCTTTCATAATTGTAAAAAGATCACTGCGTTCAATCCATGAATCCTCCAACGATAAACGCTTAATGTTTGGGAGTAGGTTGGCAATAGCAGATGCCTCACTTTGGCTAATGTCAACATTAACAGCACTTAACCACACAAAGTTTTTGCAGTGGTTGCTAATCTCAGGAATAATTTCCGCCAATGAAAATCCCCTACCAATTCTCAAAGCCTCCAAGTCTTTCCATTTGCAAAAGGAGCTCGAAAGCACTAGGCTTTCTGAAAGGAAATCATATGATAGTAAGGCAAGCCACTTTAAACTCGGACATCTATTCCAAAGATTCGAAAAATGAAAAAAAAAAAAAAGACGTTAGTTAAGTTCAATATTACTCCCTCCGTCCCACCCGAAGTGTCCCAACTTTCCTAAAATGTCCTAACCAAAAAAGGAAAGTTTTTTATTACTTTTTTATTTGTGAGACCCACTTGTCATACTCACAATACATATACACTAACTATTCCCTACCCCACTTTCTCTTTCCTACATCACTTTTCACACTCACAACATTTATTTCACTATACATTTTTTTTCTTTCCTACGTCACTTTCATTAATTCCCGTGCATGGGTCATTTTGAGACATTTCGGACGGGACGGAGGGAGTACATGATTGAAGGATGTTTAGAAACACTATTCCTCAATTCCCAAAATAATCGTCACCTTTTAAGAAATCATTATATCTATTTTATCTTTATTTTGTTTAGATACTTTTTTGTCTTTCTGCAAAATTCATTAAGAACTTATCAAATCTTAAAAATAAATAAAAAAATATTGAAGTGAAGGTTGGGTTTTGTAAAACATTTTCAGCTCTAATGGTCCTACCTTACTTGAAACCATATTTTGTTAACACTCAACAGGTGACTAGAAACTGAATGGATAAAACAAAATTCAGGAAGAGCAAAAAATCAGAAAAGCAATCACCATAACTTACCCATCACTGATACAATTGAGCACTTCTTGCGTCATGTACTCGCTGGATTGAAAACTAATCCTATTGGCCGATCCTTTGCTACGGCCAATCACAAACTTAACAAACGCTTCATGTGAACGGCCCCTTGGATGGGATAAAGCAAAATTCAGGAAAAAATAACAAAGAAGATAAAATAAATGTTAGCTAGTGTTGGAATCTAAAACTTGTTCCCTGAATTTCTAATAAACTAGCAATTATCCTAATCTCATCGAAAAAATAAATAAAAGAAAATTACCTTTCAATGATACAATTGAATACTTCTTGTGTCATAGGGAAGTCAGTAGAAAAATCAACAGAATAACTACCCCGAAGACCATTTTCCATGATGCGCGGAAAGAGGAGAGATTGCCAGCATTGAGGACTCAGAGTGGCTTTGTACCAAGACTTGCATACATATGGTACTCTTTCCACCAGCGACCCCAATCCAACTTTTGAAAATATATCAACCAAACAGTCAAGGGGTAAGTTTTCCCATTTTCGATCAACCATCTGCAATTTAAACAGAAATGATATTAATATTCAAACAAATATTGGAATTGAAATGAAAAAAAAAAGAAAAAATGTTTAATAAATGGGAAAAAAGTTTTGGAATTTAAGATGAAGAACCTTTTTAATATTTGATGGTCACAACTCTGCAGTCCATCAAAGATATATACATGGAGATTTGATTTTTTCAAGATTAAAGAGGGCTGAACTGAAAGGATGTCGTGACTGTTTACATTCTCATATGTTGTGTACTACTTCTATTAAATTAGACAGGAAGTCGGTTGTTGTTTTTTTCAATACAATATGGCTGATAAAATTCCAATGTTTTGACCCAGTTAATGACATCAGTTCAGATTATTGAAGATTAAAATTGACATTTGGAACAGTTTCTCTTAAAAAATATAAAATAAAAAATTGCCATTTGCAGAACATTTCAAATGCCTCGTTTTTATAGGGTGTAACACAATGGAATAGGCTTTGATAAAAAATTTAAGTTGCCTGAAATTTATCTGGATTAGTTTGGTAGATAGACAATGGAATAAGATTCACTTGCATTACAAAATAGGAGAGAGAATGAGTGGGGGAATAGTAAGTGGATTGTTGTTGTGAGTATGACAATTGTGTCTCATTGAATTTAAATTATAAAAACATTGTTATTTTGGGTATTCTACACTCACGTGGGATGGACGAAAAAAGAAATAAGTATACACTTACATGGGACAGGGAGTATAAGTTAGTATGCAAAAAATAACTTCAACTGTTTAACTAGGGCAAAACAGATTGACCTGAACTTGGCTTACGCATATGTAGTCATGTACAATCTAGCTACAAAACAATGCTTATAACTTGGATTTCAATAAATCTTTTTTAAAATTTTGACGACGTCAAAGAGAGGAACTCTATATTTGGGAGTAGTGTGGCAATATCAGATGCTGCAGTTTTGCTTATCTCGATACCCGTAACACTTAAAGATTTGAACTCTATATTTGGGAGTAGTGTGCCAATATCAGATGCTGCAGTTTTGCCTATCTCGATACCCGTAACACTTAAAGATTTGAACTTCTTGCAGTGGATGCCAATTTGAGGTATATATAATGTTTTCCAACTTGATATATGGGTTAAGATTTGTTGAAGTCCCATTGTCCCACATCAACTTGGAGAAAATAAGAGAATTGTTATTCATCCCCGCACGTTTACTTAATGCCCCCGCATTACTGAGTTTACCTATAAAAATTAAGACTACACCACCATTGTTACAAAGGCAAGGTTCAAAAACCCAATCAATTTCCATCTCTTTTCTCTTTCGATTTCTCAATTGCTTGTGTGTTCTTAGTTATTGTTTAATTGCTTCCGCTGCGATTGCACAACAAAGTCCCATTGTCCCACATCAACTTGAAGAAAAGAATTGATCAACTATATAAGTTTGGATGTGCGGTCATATAAGAAATGATCGATTGTGAAACAGTGTCACGTGCATAAGATGAATGTGGCGGAGATGCGTATGCTTCGATGAATGTGCGGTCATACAAGAAAGGATCGATTGGGGGTTAGGAGGCCGAAACAGTGGAGAGATGATAAGAAAGGATTGATTGGGGGTTAGGAGGCCGAAACAGTGGAGAGATGATAAAATGGCGAGGGGTAGGGGAAGACCCAAACAAACATGGATTAGAGTAATTGAAAATGATATGAGGGGAAGACCCAAACAAACTTGGATTAGAGTAATTGAAAATGATATGAGTTTACTTGGAGTGGATGAAAGTATGGTGTTGAAGAGGCCGGAGTGGAGGGCAAAAATCCATGTGGGGGGTTAATTTTTTTTATTTTTTATTTTTTTTTTTGATTTTTTGATTTTTTGATTTTGATTTGTATGTTTATTTATTTATTATTTTATTTATTTTTTTTTATTATTTTTTATTTATTTATTTTCACGATGACATATGAGGATTCATATTAGCCGACCCCAAATTATTTTGAAACTAAGGGGCTTTATTGTTGTTGTTGTTGTTATAATAGCATACAATTGGAAATGGAACTACAGTTGATCAAAATAATAATAATGGTAGTAATGAAAAGGTAAATCCTTTAATGAACAATCATAAACCAAGTTACCTAAAACAAATAAAATGAAACTACGTTTAAGACTTGGTAGGGAAAATTTTGCTTTCCTTATTAATGTAGGAAACGATTTCAGCCCAGGTGACCACCCCTCGTGGTGTCAACAAGCGAGATCCTTCTGGTGGCCAGGCGAGCGCCTCGATCAAGTCCAGGCGAGCGCCTCACGATGGAAGGAACGACCCATCAGCTGCTGAATAGGAGTTTTACAGCACATCCGCAGACGGACGGACAGACGGAAGTTACTGACCGGACTTTGGGGAACATGATTAGGAGCATTTGTGGGGACAAACCGAAACAGTGGGATTTAGCGTTGCCGCAGGTGGAGTTTGCTTATAACAGTGTAGTGCATTCGGCGATAGGGAAGTCACCTTTTTCCTTGGTTTATACATCTGTTCCTAGGCATGTGGTGGATTTGGTACCGTTACCTATCGGTCATGGTGTGAGTCAAGCTGCTGAAAATATGGCTGATGAAGTGCAAGCCGTCAAGGAAGCTGTCAAAGCTAAGCTCGAAGCCACTGGGTCGAAGAACAAGTCTGCATCTGATAAGAAGCGGAGGGTGAAGGTTTTCGCAGTTGGAGATGATGTTATGGTGTTCTTGCGGAAGGAGCGTTTTCCTGTTGGTACTTACAAGAAGCTGCAGCCTCGCAAGTATGGACCTTTCAAAGTGACTAGGAAGATTAATGATAATGCTTATGCGGTGGCTCTTCTCGATGATTTGAACATTTCTAATACGTTCAATGTTGCTGATATTTATGAGTACCACGCGGATGGAGTTCTTTATCCCGATGTGAACTCGGGGTCGAATTCTTTGGAGGTGGAGGAGACTGATGTAGGAGACGATTTCAGCCCAGGCGGGCGCCCTGGTCAGCCTCAGCGGCGGCCCTAGTGGTGTCAACAAGCGAGATCCTTCCGTGGCCAGGCGAGCGCCTCAATCAAGCCCGTGCGAGCACCTCACGACGGAAGGAACGACCCATCACCGCTGGAGTCCAGGCGGGCGCCTAATATGCCCCAGGCGAGCGCCTCACCATGGTTGTCGAAAGCCCTAGTTTCTGTTGCCCAGGCGGCCGCTTGATCTTCTCCCAAGCGGGCGCCTCATTGACGGACCAATTTCCTTATTTTCCTGTTTGCTGAATAATTGATACTTAAGTTGGGTTATTTTGCTAATTGTCTTGCTATTTTGTCTTAGGGTTTTAGGGAAGTATGTAAACACTTTTAGAGCATGTTTAAACTCGCTTTTTGATCAATTAATTTGAAGAGTTTTCTCTTTTTCTGGTGGATTTCAATTATTGTGTTTCTAGGGTTCATCGTTTGTGAACTCTTGTGATTAGTGCGCTGTTCACGAATATATCGCTTCCGTGTTGCGTCACTTATAGTCCTACCGAATTCAAATAACAAATACTGAAACTTACCCTTCAAAGAATACAATTGAGCATGACATCTTCTCTTGAGGGCATGTTTTACGAAAGGACAACCACATTGACCGTTCCATGGCTACGATGGATCACAAACTTGACAAAGGATTTTAGAGAACCAGCGGCCAATTATTTCCTTAGATTAGAGATTGACCGTTCCATCTCGTGTCACATGAGTGTCTCACAATAATAAAATAATATTGAAAAAAATGATAAAATGTAGTATACTATTGTATAATTTATTTTATTTGATGTATCTATAATAACTTGAGAAATAATCCACCTCTTTTATAAATACTTAATTTGTAAATAATAATATTTGAGTCTTTCATACTATTTCTCGCTCTATTATATTATGGTATCAGACAATAATGTTTCAATGCTTGTTACAGCGGGTTGTAATTTTTTTAATTAGGTAGGGAAGTAATTGAATGATATTTGTCTCATTTAACATAAATACCTTTTCTTTAATTATCTATTGTGGAGGGCAAAAGGTTGTAATTTTTTTAATTAGGTAGGGAAGTAATGACAAAGTGAGTCATTATAATGTGCAGTAAGTTTTATAAAAGCATCCACAATGGTAGAGCTCTATTAAGAAGTTTTTTGTGACTTTTACATGCCACATCCTCACCAAGTCAACTCATAAAAACTCAAAAACTTTTTTACAATGGTAGAGCTTTTTTCTACCATGGGAAACTGAAGAAAATTAATTCAAATGTTCATTAAAAGGGCTTTTTGAGAGCTCTTTCTGGGAAGAGTTGCTATTTAATAAAGAGCTTTTTAAGTAACTTCACAATGACAAAAAGCTTTAGAGAGTTTTTTCATAAAAATAAAGAGCTCCCAAAAAGCTTTCATTGTGGATGCTCCAAAAAGAATGATACGAACAAAAAAGAAAATGTGGTCTATTTAAATGGGACGGAGTGTGTATTTATTAACCCAAAATTTGATTGTAAGAATTTGTTAAAGTGCTCCAGCTCAAGCGACAGCAATTATACCTTTTTAAATGAAATGGCAGGGGCTCTATCCAGATCACAATTGTGGATTTCACTTAAGAAATTTAGGTATTAAAATAGATTAAGTTATCAACTCTAAAAAACACTTAAAAATATATATTTATTAAGCTTGATAGCTCTAACGGACTCTTGAAATTTTTGTCACTTTTTGGACTTTTCAATAATTTTTCTTATTTTCTTTCAGTTAGGGTTTTGATTGTTTAAACTATAAATACTCTTTTAGGTCGCATTTTGTGGCAGTTTTTATCAATATGCTATTTATATTTTAGGGTTTATACACATCTTATGAAACTTTTAAGCCAGTGTAGGATGATAAGATTATGTAAATATTTTTTTAATATATCATTGTATATATCCTTAAGATGTCAAGTAGTCAAATCTTTTATATATATCTTATCCCTAGAATCATGTTAGGATAGGCTGATTTTATGAGATTTAATTTTATATATTAAACTATAAATATTGGTTGTAACAAGAGTTGATATTATCATTAAAAATCATTCTCTCATATGGTATCATCTGCCCATTGATCCAAAACCCCTCTTCAAAGCTTCTGCCGCCACCACCCAACTCCCGCTCAATATCCACCTATTTCGGACGACCTCTATCCGGCAACCAACCCATCTTATCGACACCACCCTCATCTTGAATACAACACACCACCCTCAACCCAACCATCCTTGTCTCTGCTACCCATGTCTCCGTCCCTGCAATCCTCACAAAATTGTTCCTAAATACATTCGATGCATCTTCATTGGCTACTCTCCTACCCAAAGTGCATACTAGTACTATTGCTTAGATCCCACCACCAATTGTGTAAACACTTCTCGCCATTGCAAACATTATCCCACATCGGGAATAAACAGGACTTATCTCTAACATATAAGGATCCTGGGCTACTCCCCTTAACACCAATTGGTTTTAAGGTGGAACCTCGTACTTTATCATGGTATCGTAGCCGGTCCATTACACGTGCAGGCCTAACGGCCCACGATGAACCCTCTGCGCCACCTACCATCCACCCACGTTGTAAGCCTTTGGCAAAGCCCGGCTACACGTGAGGGCGTGTAAGAGAACATTATCCCACATCGGGAATAAACAAGACTTGTCTCTAACATATAAGGATTAAGGGCTACTCTCCTTAACACCAATTAATTTTAAGGTGGAACCTCACACTTTATCAAGCAATCACACCAACACTTACACCAACCAATCTACTCCAACCATCCAAATTCGATACAACCTCCGTGTAATCACATCTGAAACCGCACCAACCATCTCTAACCCTTCTTTTCGTACCATCATAACCCGTATATCCAACAATTTTATGAAAACAATCCTGAAATATGCCAATCTAGCCATCTTATCATCCCCCTCAAGCTTACCCACAACAACCAAACAAGCTCTCTCCTCTCCCATTTAGCGCACTGCCATACTAGAAAAATACCAAGCGCTCACAAAAAAACACGTGGACCTTAGTATCCTCTCATCAATCCCAAAACATTGTTGTTGCAAATGGGTATTCCGTTTAGATACAATCCTGATAACTTCATCAGAAAATATAAAACCTGCATTGTTACCAAAGGCTTCACCCAACGTCCTGGAGTGGACTACTTTGACACATTTAGTTTGGATGTCAAACCCGTCATAGTACGCCTCCTTCTCTCCCTTGCTCTAAGCCAAGGATGGCCTCTTTACTAATCAAACGTCAACAACGCCTTTCTTCAAGGCACCCTTAATGAAACCGTTTTTATTTCTCAACATCCGGCTTCGTTGATGAAGTCAATCCAACTCATATGTGTCGACTCAAGCCATCTACGGCCTCAAATAAGCACCTCGAGCTTGGTATACCGAGCTCAAAACCCATCTTTTCTCCTCCGACATCCAAACCTCTCTAGTTGTTCCTTCCTTTTTAATCTACACCAAACACCATCATAAACTATACCTCCTTATCTATGTTGACGACAATATCATCACCGGCCAATTCCAACCATTCCTCCAAACCTTCATTACCAACCTTTCCAATCGCTTTTCCCTAAAAGGCCTTAGGCCTCTCTCTCCAATTTCTTAGGTATTGAAGTCACTCCTAGTGCTCAAGGACTTGTCCTCTCTCAAACCAAATACATTCTTGATCTACTCACCCTCCACAAAATAATTGACTCCACGCCTCTACCCACCCTAATGTTTACCTACCTGTCTCTCACCAACTCCTCGGCTATCTCCAACCCATATGACTATCATGTCATTTTAAGTGGCCTTCAATACCTATTTTACACCCATCCGGACATTGCCTTCCTGATCAACAAACTAGCAACATTCATGCAAAACCCACAAGACACTTATTGGACTGCCTTGGAGCATCTTCTCTGCTACTTACATAGTACACTTCAATTGGGTCTTCAACTCTTTCATGACCAAATCCTCCCCTCTCCATGCCTTTTGTGACGTCGATTGGGTGTGTGACAAAGATGACTATGTCTCTACCTCTTTCTACTTAATACATCTTGGACGTATCTTGGGCATCCATGAAACAATGAGCACTTGCCCGTTCCTCCACTGAAGCTGAGTTCCGAGCTATATTAGACGCCACATCCGAGGTCCTATGGGTTCATAACCTTCTCATTGAACTTGCTATGACACTATCTCAAATATCATCTTCGACACCATCTCAGACACCACCCTAGATACCATTTCAGATACCAGTTATATATTGTGGCAACCTTGGGGACTCTCACTATTCAACAAATCATGCCTTCACGAATGAAACATCTTGCTCTTGCTTTCCATTTTGTTCGTGAACAGTTACTACTTGGCACGCTACGTGTTCAACACATCTCCGATAACAATCAACTTGTCGATGCTCTCACCAAGCCACTGCCTCGTGCTCGTTTCACTCCATTAGTCTTTAAGATTGAACTTATCCAAGGATTATCCAACTTGTGGGGCCCTGATAAGATTATGTAAATATTGCGTATTTATTTTGAATATCACTTTGTATATATTCTTAGGATATTAAGTAGTCAAATCTTCTAGATATATTTTAGGCCTATAATAATGTTAAAATAGGATAATTTATGTGATTTAATTTGTATTTATACTATAAATATAGGTTGTACAAGAGATGATATTATCAATAAAAAAAATCTCATATCATCTCATATATCGATTGTTCTAGGAATTATTCGTGAAAAGAGTTACTTTGTTGATTATGTTGCATCAAAATTGAAGCATCTTAATTGAAGCATAGTTGTCGATTTATAACTTTTTATATATTAATATAACTAAATGAAATTAGCTATTAGTCAGTGGTAGTTTTAATTATTTTGTAATATTATGAGTTGATCTCTTTTATTAACGAATTGATTCATAAATTAGGTGGTGTATATCTTTTGCGGATAGGTTGCGGTCTTTAAGACCAACTAGTCTAACACCCGTGCGTTAAACGCACGGCCATAAAATTTAGACAAATAACAGAAACTAAATTAAAAGAGTTACTATTAGTATAAAGGTTAATTTAGAAAAATATTTTTTAAATAAAAGGTATTCAACACAAATATATAATGACATTGAAACTTTTTCCATTATATTAATTGGTTTATTGTTGAAAGGAGAAATCATAAATAATGAGAATATTGGTATTTTAATCATGAAGTTGGTATAATAACTATGTTTCTTACACCTTGTGAAAAATTTAAAAGTGACAAATATTTCAAACCAGGGGGAATATACTATACTCCATAATTATTAAATTTTAAAATTTTTTATAAGAACTAATAATAATTTTAAATTAATAGTTTCCACCAGACATACTATACATATTGGATTGGGACAAACTAAAGAGAAATGTATACTGCTCTATGAAAAGTACATCAAGCTTTCACATACAAAACATCAAATACTTATATCCGTCTATATTTCATAAATATGTTTACATATAAAGGACCCTTTTCCTCGTATCTTACATTCATAATCCTCTAATGTCCAACGCGATGGGTCTATGTTGACACCCATGTCCAAAAATCATAGTAGAATTGGTGCTTTTTTTTTTTTTAATTTTTTTACAAACTTATAACTTGTATTCGTGCTCTAATTAAATGGATTGACGAACATGAAGCATAATGGAGCATTTCTGAGTAATGTGATATTAATCCCACATCGTCTAGGAAGTAGAAATTGAAGTGCTAGGAAATGAAGTAGTATATATTGAGAGACCTTAGCATTTGAAAACCAATAGGGATATTAGTCCCACATCGTCTAGGAATTGAAATGTTAGGAAATTGAGTAGTATATATTGAGAGGCCTTAGCATTTGAATCCCAATAGGGATATTAATCCCACATCGTCTAATAATTGAAATACTACATCGTCTAATAATTGAAATACTAGGAAATGGAGTAGTATATATTGAGAGGCCTTAGCATTTGAAAACAAAATGAGATATTAATCCCACATCGTCTAGGAATTGAAATGCTAGAAAATGGAGTAGTATACATTGAGAGGCCTTAGCATTTGAAAACCAAATGGGATATCAATCCCACATCGTCTAGGAATTGAAATGCTAGAAAATGGAGAAGTATATAAGAGGTGTGTTTAGTAAATGACATTAGAGGGAATGAACCTAGCCTTTATTTAGTCTAGGTTCTAGTTTGAGCGGAAAAATGAGGGGTGCGTTGAAGTGATTTGCACTTCAACCTTTATATAGTTATAGATATGTATATTGTTGAAAGGAGAAATCATAAATAATGAGAATATTGATATTTTAATCATGAAGTTGGTATAACAACTATGTTTCTTACACCTTGTGAAAAATTTAAAAGTGACAAATATTTCAAACCAGGGAGAATATACTCTACTCTATAATTATTAAATTTTAAAATTTTTTATAAGAACTAATAATAATTTTAAATTAATTGTTTCCATCAGACATACATTACATATTGGATTGAGACAAACTAAAGAGAAATGTATACTGCTCTATGGAAAGTACATCAAGCTTTCACATACAAAACATCAAATACTTGTATCCGTCTATATTTCATAAATATGTTTACATATAAAGGACCCATTTTCTCGTATCTTGCATTCATAATCCTCTAATGTCCAACGCGATGGGTCTATGTTGACGCCCATGTCCAAAAATCATAGTAGAATTGGTGCTTTTTTTTCTTAATTTTTTTACAAACTTGTAACTTGTATTTGCGCTCTAATTGAATGGATTGACGGACATGAAGCATAATGGAGTAGTCGGAGTAATGTGATATTAATCCCACATCGTCTAGGAAGTAGAAATTGAAGTGCTAGGAAATGAAGTAGTATATATTGAGAGACCTTAGCATTTGAAAACCAATAGGGATATTAGTCCCACATCGTCTAGGAATTGAAATGCTAGGAAATTGAGTAGTATATATTGAGAGGTCTTAGCATTTGAATCCCAATAGGGATATTAATCCCACATCGTCTAATAATTGAAATACTAGGAAATGGAGTAGTATATATTGAGGGGCCTTAGCATTTGAAAATCAAATGAGATATTAATCCCACATCGTCTAGGATTTGAAATGCTAGAAAATGGAGTAGTATACATTGAGAGGCCTTAGCATTTGAAAACCAAATGGGATATCAATCCCACATCGTCTAGGAATTGAAATGCTAGAAAATGAAGTAGTATATAAGGGGTGTGTTTAGTAAATGACATTAGAGGGAATGAACCTAGCCTTTATTTAGTCTAGGTTCTAGTTTGAGCGGGAAAATGAGGGGTGTGTTGAATTGCTTTGCACTTCAACCTTTATATAGTTATAGATATGTATATTGTTGAAAGGAGAAATCATAAATAATGAGAATATTGATATTTTAATCATGAAGTTGGTATAACAACTATGTTTCTCACATCTTGTGAAAAATTTAAAAGTGACAAATATTTCAAACCAGATGGAATATACTCTACTCTATAATTATTAAATTTTAAAAATTTTTATAAGAACTAATAATAATTTTAAATTAATTGTTTCCACCAGACATACTATACATATTGGATTGGGACAAACTAAAGAGAAATGTATACTGCTCTATGGAAAGTACATCAAGCTTTCACATATAAAACATCAAATACTTATTTCCGTCTATATTTCATAAATATGTTTACATATAAAGGACTCATTTCCTCGTATCTTGCATTCATAATCCTCTAATGTCCAACGCGATGGGTCTATGTTGACACCCATGTCCAAAAATCATAGTAGAATTGGTGCTTTTTTTTCTTAATTTTTTTATAAACTTGTAACTTGTATTCGTGCTCTAATTGAATGGATTGACGGACATGAAGCATAATGGAGTAGTCGGAGTAATGTGATATTAATCCCACATCGTCTAGGAAGTAGAAATTGAAGTGCTAGGAAATGAAGTAGTATATATTGAGAGACCTTTGCATTTGAAAACCAATAGGGATATTAGTCCCACATCGTCTGGAAATTGAAATGCTAGGAAATTGAGTAGTATATATTGAGAGGTCTTAGCATTTGAATCCCAATAGGGATATTAATCCCACATCGTCTAATAATTGAAATACTAGAAAATGGAGTAGTATATATTGAGGGGCCTTAGCATTTGAAAACCAAATGAGATATTAATCCCACATCGTCTAGGAATTGAAATGCTAGAAAATGGAGTAGTATACAATGAGAGGCCTTAGCATTTGAAAACCAAATGGGATATCAATCCCACATCGTCTAGGAATTGAAATGCTGGAAAATGGAGTAGTATATAAGGGGTGTGTTTAGTAAATGACATTAGAGGGAATGAACCTAGCCTTTATTTTGTCTAGGTTCTAGTTTGAGCGGGAAAATGAGGGGTGTGTTGAAGTGCTTTGCACTTCAACCTTTATATAGTTATAGATATGTATATTGTTGAAAGAAGAAATCATAAATAATGAGAATATTGATATTTTAATCATGAAGTTGGTATAACAACTATGTTTCTTACATCTTGTGAAAAATTTAAAAGTGACAAATATTTCAAACCAGAGAGAATATACTCTACTCTATAGTTATTAAATTTTAAAAAATTTTATAAGAACTAATAATAATTTTAAATTAATTGTTTCCACCAGACATACTTTTTCTTTTTTCTCTCTTTAAAGAAGGGGATCAACACATTTCACCGCTCCCCCCTTGATGCACTTCACAGAGGCGCCTAGCTATGCTAGGGAGGGCAATGTCATTCCCTCTAACCACTGGTGGGGGAATCGAACCCATGACCTCCAGGTTGGAAGCCATGAATCCTAACCATCAGGCTAAGACCCCACGTGCTTTCCACCAGACATACTATACATATTGGATTGGGACAAACTAAAGAGAAATGTATACTGCTCTATGGAATGTACATCAAGCTTTCACATATAAAACATCAAATACTTATATCCGTCTATATTTCATAAATATGTTTATATATAAAGGACTCATTTCCTCGTATCTTGCGTTCATAATCCTCTAATGTCCAACGCGACGGGTCTATGTTGACACCCATGTCCAAAAATCATAGTAGAATTGGTGCTTTTTTTTTCTTAATTTTTTTACAAACTTGTAACTTGTATTCGTGCTCTAATTGAATGGATTGACGGACATGAAGCATAATGGAGTAGTCGGAGTAATGTGATATTAATCCCACATCGTCTAGGAAGTAGAAATTGAAGTGCTAGGAAATGAAGTAGTATATATTAAGAGACCTTAGCATTTGAAAACCAATAGGGATATTAGTCCCACATCGTCTAGGAATTGAAATGCTAGGAAATTGAGTAGTATATATTGAGAGGTCTTAGCATTTGAATCCCAATAGGGATATTAATCCCACATCGTCTAATAATTGAAATACTAGGAAATAGAGTAGTATATATTGAGGGGCCTTAGCATTTAAAAACCAAATGAGATATTAATCCCACATCGTCTAGGAATTGAAATGCTAGAAAATGGAGTAGTATACATTTAGAGGCCTTAGCAATTGAAAACCAAATGGGATATCAATCCCACATCGTCTTGGAATTGAAATGCTAGAAAATGGAGTAGTATATAAGGGGTGTATTTAGTAAATGACATTAGAGGGAATGAACCTAGCCTTTATTTAGTCTAGGTTCTAGTTTGAGCGGGAAAATGAGGGGTGTGTTGAAGTGCTTTGCACTTCAACCTTTATTTAGTCTAGGAAGTAGAAATTGAAGTGCTAGGAAATGAAGTAGTATATATTGAGAGACCTTTGCATTTGAAAACCAATAGGGATATTAGTCCCACATCGTCCGGAAATTGAAATGCTAGGAAATTGAGTAGTATATATTGAGAGGTCTTAGCATTTGAATCCCAATAGGGATATTAATCCCACATCGTCTAATAATTGAAATACTAGAAAATGGAGTAGTATATATTGAGGGGCCTTAGCATTTGAAAACCAAATGAGATATTAATCCCACATCGTCTAGGAATTGAAATGCTAGAAAATGGAGTAGTATACAATGAGAGGCCTTAGCATTTGAAAACCAAATGGGATATCAATCCCACATCGTCTAGAAATTGAAATGCTGGAAAATGGAGTAGTATATAAGGGGTGTGTTTAGTAAATGACATTAGAGGGAATGAACCTAGCCTTTATTTTGTCTAGGTTCTAGTTTGAGCGGGAAAATGAGGGGTGTGTTGAAGTGCTTTGCACTTCAACCTTTATATAGTTATAGATATGTATATTGTTGAAAGAAGAAATCATAAATAATGAGAATATTGATATTTTAATCATGAAGTTGGTATAACAACTATGTTTCTTACATCTTGTGAAAAATTTAAAAGTGACAAATATTTCAAACCAGAGAGAATATACTCTACTCTATAGTTATTAAATTTTAAAAAAATTTATAAGAACTAATAATAATTTTAAATTAATTGTTTCCACCGACATACTTTTTCTTTTTTCTCTCTTTAAAGAAGGGGATCAACACATTTCACCGCTCCCCCCTTGATGCACTTCACAGAGGCGCCTAGCTATGCTAGGGAGGGCAATGTCATTCCCTCTAACCACTGGTGGGGGAATCGAACCCATGACCTCCAGGTTGGAAGCCATGAATCCTAACCATCAGGCTAAGACCCCACGTGCTTTCCACCAGACATACTATACATATTGGATTGGGACAAACTAAAGAGAAATGTATACCTTGCTTCTATGGAATGTACATCAAGCTTTCACATATAAAACATCAAATACTTATATCCGTATATATTTCATAAATATGTTTATATATAAAGGACTCATTTCCTCGTATCTTGCATTCATAATCCTCTAATGTCCAACGCGACGGGTCTATGTTGACACCCATGTCCAAAAATCATAGTAGAATTGGTGCTTTTTTTTTCTTAATTTTTTTACAAACTTGTAACTTGTATTCGTGCTCTAATTGAATGGATTGACGGACATGAAGCATAATGGAGTAGTCGGAGTAATGTGATATTAATCCCACATCGTCTAGGAAGTAGAAATTGAAGTGTTAGGAAATGAAGTAGTATATATTAAGAGACCTTAGCATTTGAAAACCAATAGGGATATTAGTCCCACATCGTCTAGGAATTGAAATGGTAGGAAATTGAGTAGAATATATTGAGAGGTCTTAGCATTTGAATCTCAATAGGGATATTAATCCCACATCGTCTAATAATTGAAATACTAGGAAATGGAGTAGTATATATTGAGGGGCCTTAGCATTTAAAAACCAAATGAGATATTAATCCCACATCGTCTAGGAATTGAAATGCTAGAAAATGTAGTATACATTTAGAGGCCTTAGCAATTGAAAACCAAATGGGATATCAATCCCACATCGTCTTGGAATTGAAATGCTAGAAAATGGAGTAGTATATAAGGGGTGTATTTAGTAAATGACATTAGAGGGAATGAACCTAGCCTTTATTTAGTCTAGGTTCTAGTTTGAGCGGGAAAATGAGGGGTGTGTTGAAGTGCTTTGCACTTCAACCTTTATATAGTTATAGATAGGCATAGTGAGAGTAAGGGTAGAAGAGTTCTTTCTTTTATAGGCATGTGTTGACACTACAAGAAAATGAGAATTTAGCTGCAAAATTGTTTTGTAGTTAAAAGAAAAACTTTAGCGATGCATTATTGTTTTGTAGAAAAATCACTAACTTTTGGCGACCAAATTAGTTTTGTAGCCAAATTGACTAAGGCAACAAAACAAAATTATTCGCCTTGAATGAAGTTTTCTTTTTCTTATTTTGGATTTTTGGCGTTCTAAAGTTCCCGCATGGATCGAAAAGTAAATAACATTTTGCTAGAAAAATATAGTACTGTGCTTCATTTACTATCTTAATTCTGTTTACACTACCTTTACTCTAACTTCAAACTTCAGTAAAAATGGGATTTTCAATGCATAGTAGTAATCATTATGTTGAAAAGTAGCTTACAAGATAAAAATTCCCCTATTTTTTATGTCAACGAATCTAATGGGAGGGTGAGTAGAAATAATTTTTATTTCAATATTTTCTAGTAATTTAGATTTTCGTATGAAATGAAAAAAAATATGCCAAAATCTTGCAAAAAACTAGTTTTTTCTTAATATAAGAAAAAAGCTAGTTTTAAAGCACTAAGTCTAACTGATAAGAGTGATGAACTGTTCTGAAAACTAGTTTTTTATAACATTTTGAAAAAAAAAACTAGTTTTTCACAAGAGTTACTCAAAAGATATAAATAAAAAATTTTAATAATAACAAGGAAAACATAAAAATAACAAATGTGATTTTACCAAATCTTTAAAATGTTTCTTACACCATCCCAAAATAAAATAACTATTTACAAAAGCAAAAATTATACCAAAATGAGTGTCTATTTTTCAAGAAAATTATTGTTTCTAATTTTTTATATTATTTTCACTATTCATTACTTTTTCCATCCCACTAAAAGTACACTTTTTATTTTTTATTTTGGACACGTTAATTAAGAAAAAGTGTAAATGATGTAAGTGTTGTGAGTATAAAAAGCGAGATATGAGATAATATAAATTAGTGAATAATAAGAGGATAGTTGTTTTCTTTTTACAATAATTAGATAGTTATTGTGAATATGCAAGCAATTCTTATTGAAAAGTGAGGTATGAAGGAGAATGTGAGATAGTGAATAATAAGTGTATATTTGTTGTGAATACGTTAGTAAGTCTCATTGACTAAATAATTATTTTAAAGTTTCCATTTTAAGAAAATATAATTTTTAGTTGAACAACCTTTCAGAAAACGTAAAATCTAAAGCGAAACGCGTTTCTCCATACAGTATTGGAGAAACGCGTTTCTGGATATAGATTTTATAGTTTCTGGATATTCATTTGTATGTTTCTGGATATAGATTTTATAGTTTTTGGATATACATTTTATAGTTTCTGGATATTCATTTGTATGTTTCTGGATATTCAATTGTGTAGTTTCTGGATATACATTTTATAGTTTCTGGATATTCATTTGTGGATATTTTCTGGATATCCTTCAGATAGTATATGTTTTATATTTTTAGTGGGGTAATGAAAATTTAAAGATTGTTATTGATAGTATTTATAATAAAATGACTCTTAAAGGTAACGTATAAAATGACTCTTAAAGGTAACGTACTATACCCTATTTATAACAAGTTTTATAATTTTATAAAATTAACATAAAATTATTGTTCAAAGTTTTTTCGTAATATTATAAAAATGTGTGACATTTAGACATTCATTATGTGACAGAGCGAGTAAAAAATGTGTAATGTCTTTATAAGTTAATGTCTCTCCGCCTCATTTTAAATTGCGATTTTTTTTCATACTAGGTGTCTCACTTAAAATTGCAAAGACACAAAATGGAAGCTTTATAATATTTTTTAATTAATATGATGCACTTGTTATATTCACACATATTAACCACTTACTATTTTCTATCTCACTTGATCGAACCAACATTGTATAATGACTCACTTGATCAGGTAGCGGAAAAGATACTTTGGACGAACGACGGACAACTGTAAAACAGACATCGTTAAGCCGCGAGAGTTTAGCCCCGCGCAAACCATTCGGTGTGTGAATAAGAATTTGTTTGTAGAGAAAGTATAAAGACGGAAAAAAGGAGAAATGTATTGTGTGACGGTGACGTACAGAACGTACCTTTTATGTGAGGGGTTGGACCCATATTTATATCTTGGGCAAATGACAATTTAGGGCCTGAAGTATACAGGCGGTACCACATTGGGGCCTGAAGTCTTAAAACTGTCAATTTGGGACCCGGAGTTACTATTTTGATCAATTTGGGTTTTTTTTGACGTTTTCCGTCAAAAAAGGCCGTTAAGTGACCATGTAATATGCACGTGAGATTCAGTGAGGGCATTTTGGTCATTTCATAGACTTCAGGACCCAAAAAAAAAAAAACTTAAAAAAAAAACAAACAAACAAACAATTTCTTCCCCAAATCTCTCCCTCCTTCCTCGGGGTGTAAGTGGTTCGGTTCAAACCGCGGTTTGAGACCGAACCGAACTAAACTATGCGGTTTGGTTTGGTTTTCAAGTATGAATGGTTCGGTTCGGTCTCATATATTGACAAACCACATGGTTCGGTTTGGTTTGTGGTCTGACCCTCCCAAACCAAACCCAACCGCGATTTGAGACCGCGAGACTGAACCACCTAACCGAACCGCGAGACCAAACTGAACCACATTACATAAACTAATCCTAGCCCTTGTTTTGTATCTTATTTAATATTTTTGTATCTTTATTAAAATTTACATAAACTAATCATAATCCCCATTTTGTATTTTATTTAATATTAATTTCATCATTTGTTATATTCATTACGACACATAAATAATCAACTTCTCTCCACGATCGCCATTGTAAAGTGTTTTTCTTCCTTCGACCTATCTCTTCCTCTAGTCTCTTAAACACTCGCATTTTCCTCTCTTCCTCCATGATCACGAAACTGTGGTTTGAACCGTAGTCTAAATAATGATATGAACCACGGTCTGGACCGCGGTGTGAACCGCATAATTGAACCGCGGTTTGAACCAAATCGAACCAAATCATAGCGATTTGGTTTGGTTTGGTTTGAATTTTTTCATGATTCAGTTCGATTTAAATTTTTTCCAAATCGATGACTAGTGGTTCGGTCTCAGTAAATTCCCTAAACCGAGATCAAACCGAACCATTTACACCCCTACTCCTTCCACCCCGTCTCCTTCCCCACCAAATCGTCCTCCACACCCCCATTAATCCCGGCACCTCACTACCGATTCAAATCCCAAACAACCCAAATCATTCCCAACCTTATTCGCAAATTGAGCATCTCCAAACATAATTATATCCAACAACTCAACGACTCCTCTCTCAAATCAACTCAACGACCTCCATCTCCACTCTTCAACCTCACCCTCGGCCAAGAACTCAATGACCCCTCTCTCAAATCAAGCAACGCCGGAAGAGAGGAACCCAAATTCGTCGGTAAAGTGGTCACAGATGGAAGATAGGAAACCAGATTTGATTTGTTTTTGATTTAGAAACGCAAATCTGGGTTTGAATTTCATCTTTTTGAAACCCAGATTTGGGTATGAATTCGAATTTGATTTTCGATTTGCTTAGACATGGCTGCTGCACACGTATGTGATACTTGATTAATCTCACAAAGAGCTGCTAGTTTGGAAACCCAACTAGCAAACCCAAACCTGGGTTTGAATTTCATACTTATGAAATAAATATTTTTTGCTTAAAAAATGAAATATTTAGTTTTAGTTTAATTTTTTTTTGTTTTTTATTTACATTATATAATTATCCAATCTAAAATAATTAATAATTTTTTTGAAGCAAAATAATTAGTAATTTAAATTATTAGAAAAAAGGATAATAGTTAATATTTTAAATTATTTTAAATCATATTAACTATTATCTTTATTTTTTTCAATATTTTAAATTTACTAATTATTTTTTGTAAAAAAAAAACTAAATATTTTTATTTATTATTTTATAAGGTAAATGACACTTTAGGACCTGAAGTCTATGAAATGACCAAAATGAAATCTCACGTGCATATCACATGGTCACTTAACGACCTTTTTTTACGGAAAACGTCAAAAAGCCCTAAATTGATCAAAATTGTAACTTTGGGCCCTAAATTGACACTTTTAAGACTTCAGGCCCCAATGTGATACCGTCCGTATACTTCAGGCCCTAAATTGTCATTTGCCCTTATATCTTTAGGGTGAAGTATCCTACAAAAATAGGAAATCTTTAGATAAGTCATAATAGAAAAGTGAATCATTGTCGCACAAGTCTATTTGTGTGAATATGAATCCTGAAAAGAATAGGATTCTATGAACGATTTTATATTTGTGTAGGGAAAACATACCTCATAATTAGGAGATAAAATAAGACTAAAACATATAATAAAAAGTAAAATAGTAGATATGTATATTCTTTTCACCACTAATAATTACTTTTCCACTATATATACTCACAACACCTTATTAAAACGTCATTTATAAAGATGGAATAAGATAAAAATAAATAACTTACGACATTGACAAATTTATGGAATTAATGCTAAAATATTTCTAATAATTTTTTAACGTCCTTTATAAAGAAGGAACAAGATAAAAATAAATAACTTACTACAATGACAAAATTAATGGAAATAATACACTGACAAATTTCAGAAAAAAATTCAAATATTTTGACAATTTTTATAGTTTTTCTCATCACTATTCCATCATGGTTCTCTCTATTTCAAAAAGATAATCTTGTTTGACAAGATTTTTTTATATATACAAGCAACCTTTTTTATAAATGACATTACATGTTTGTACCTCTTTAAAATTGCATTATATTATTTTTCATCTCATAATAAATGTTACATTTTTAATTTTCATTCCAAAGTAAATATACTAGCATTTATAAATAAAAGATTAATTTTATTGTAATATTGTCATAATATAAATAATGTGAAATTAAATAAAATGCATTTCATAAAACATTAAAAAATCAACCATATCATCAACATTATAAACTGAAAGATATTCTTGTAGTTTTAGGACTTTGCATAGTCCCAAAATACTTTTAGTTTTAGGAATTTTCACTCATAAAAATTAAAAAAAAATAATGCATATTAAATATACAAATTATTCTTTGAATATTTCAATTAACTAGATAATTAAATATTTTTACAATAACAACTAGTTAATCATAAATAAGGGTAGTTCAGGTAAATATGTCAAAGTTTTATAAAAAAAATAATTTAAATTATAAGTATTTTGAGATAAAAAAATATGTTCTAAAATTGCAAGTATTTTGAGAAGAAGGAAGTAATACTTAACTACTTACTTTATCATACAAAAAAGTCTAGCCTAATTGGGTAAAAAAAAAATGGGTTTTTATAGAAAATAATTACTCCATCTCAGTGTTAATTAATGCATATCATCAAATTTAAGACAATGATTAAGTATCTTTTTAGCATTTCTAGGTTTTTTACACTATTTGGTGGTGCAAATAGTAGCACCCGATCCCTTATAGTCCCAATGGCCGAATAAATCTTGGAAGTTGGTTATTAAGTTTTTTGCTTTTGATAGTTAAGGTGATTGCATGATAATTTTTTTATCCAAACCATTTGTTGATTTGTTGCATCCTATCAGAACCCAAAGAACAATTACTATATCCACAAAGATTATCCATTTTTATACATACTAAAAATGAAAACAAAGTAAACAAACTTAAAAAATGAAAATTACATCTCAGATCACTAGTTGGCAGTCAAAAGTATAACATTGATGAATTGGAGTGAAGATATTCCCTTATTAAGATAAACTTAGTCATTCCGCCGCACAGTTAATCGAAATAAAAATCTACATCACCAGAGCACAATGGTTCATCATCATAAGAGTCATAGTGATTCAGCTTTGTGTTGTGAAATTGGTGCTCTCCGTTTGCAATCAACACAAAGAAATTAACACACCCACACGTACAAGAAAGAAACAATCACACACAAGAACACAAGAGTTGTTTACCCGGTTCATTCACCAACTCGTGAACTACGTCCGGGGGCAATTGCCAAGCCAATATGTTATTAGTCTCTCTAATATGTTGCTACAACTCACAAATCTGTTCTAGGTCGGATCTATGTTTATATAGTAACACAAAGAAGCCCTAAATCTAATTTAAGAAGAGTTCTAACCAAATAAGGAAGCAAATCAAGTCCCAGAATTTCGGCCAGCTTGAGGCGCCCGCCTCAAGCCTTCCATGCGGCCGCCTCGCGTTGGCAAACCTCGGCCACCTGCCTCGGCCCTTGAGGCGCCCGCCTCGGCTCCTCCATGCGCCCGCCTCAAACCAAGCTAGCCAACGCCCAAAAATTCTTCTCGGTTTGAACTCCTTGATCACACCAAACTCTTCCGACTTAGTCTCCACTTCTTCCTTGTAGTTTTAGGATCCAATCCCAACAATCTCCCACCGGAGACTAAACTAACAAACATAGAAACACCCATCAACTCCCACCACGGAGTAAAGACCTTCGAACACATTTTCCCCTCCATATTGGCTTGACACTACCACACATCTCCTCAAGTACTAAGGCGAGTTGAAACCAAGCGACGTTTCAACCTCTCCGTGTTAGATCGTTCTTGCCTCCCCAAATCAGCTTCTACCTTGATTTCTCCCCGCAAGTCTAACTTCGCCTTCTCCCTCCGCACCCACCTTCCTCGCAATGCCTCCCCTTGAAACTCGGACACACCTTGTTTCTTGCATCGATCGTTCTTGGTCTCGAAACCGCTCTGTTAGGGCCCTTGGACTTCCACACCACGTTGATCAACTTTGAGTCCTCCCCAACATACCGTTTCTTGATGTCTCCCCTTTTACACCAACGGCCGGTTCTTAAGCCTCTTGCTCCCACCGGAACGAAAACGACATTGTAGGTAAGAGTACAACGTCTTCCCTTAACCCCACGAGCCAACACCTTAGCCCCTTTTGTGACTTCCCAAGACCCACTCAATGAAAGAAACACCATACCCTTCAGCTTTGTCAAGTTGTCCCACGAAATCACTCTCCGCCTCAAATCCGGAACATGCATCACGTCGTGTAGTTGTAAAACAGTCCCATTAGGTGTCTTCATCATTACATCCCCCTTACCTTTGATCTTCAATGGTTGACCATCACCAAGATAGAGAACCCCAAAATTTCCGGTTTTGTAACGCCTCATTGATTCTGCATCCCCACTAGCATGACAAGAAGCTCCAGAATCCAACACCCAATCTTCACCCGACTGCTCCTCCCCTAGAATTAATACATCACCACCATCATCCACCACGTGCGCACCACCACCTTTTCCCGGACAATCATAAGCGATGTGCCCCAATTCACCACAATTGTAGCACTTGACCTTTTTCCCCTTAGGTCCACCCCTTTTTCTCTCCACCCTAAGTGCGGCCCCATCTACGGACGATTCTCCCCTTTTCTCCTTCCTTCGCAACTCCTCTTGCGGGGACGAGATCTCTAACCTCCGTATACACCAATGCCGTTTTCGACGTACTAATCGTTGTGACGGTAACCTCCCAACTATCGTGCAATGATTTTAGAAGAAAACAAGCTAGCACTTCATCGGAGAAAGTAATATCAACACTTTTCAATTGGTCCACCATACCTTTGAAATTGCCGATATGACTTGCCGCCGTCTCGCCCTCTCGACATCTTCGCATTCGCAAACCTCTTTATCAAATGCACCTTATTGATATTCGACGGCTTCTCATACATGTCCGACAGCGTTTGTAGCAACTCCATCGTTGTCTTGGCCTCCATAGCGTTCCGTGCAACGTCGTCGGTTAGGGCACTCCTTACCGCTCCTAACGCCTTCCGATCCAACACCTCCCAATCCCCTTGTGACATGTCTTCGGGCTTCTCCTTCAAGGGCTTATGAAGATCCTTACAATAAAGGTAGTCTTCAATCCTTGTCTTCCAAAACGTGAAATTCACACCGCGAATTTCTCGATATGGTTCTTCATCTTGACCCCTTCACCAAAATCCCCAAGAACGCGATTCAAAATTAATCAACTAATGAAAGAATTTTGAATCCACCAAACCAAAGCTACGATACAGGTTGTTGTGAAATTGGTGCTCTCCGTTTGCAATCAACACAAAGAAATTAACACACCCACACGTACAAGAAAGAAACAATCACACACAAGAACACAAGAGTTGTTTACCCGGTTCATTCACCAACTCGTGAACTACGTCCGGGGGCAATTGCCAAGCCAATATGTTATTAGTCTCTCTAATATGTTGCTACAACTCACAAATCTGTTCTAGGTCGGATCTATGTTTATATAGTAACACAAAGAAGCCCTAAATCTAATTTAAGAAAGAGTTCTAACCAAATAAGGAAGCAAATCAAGTCCCGAATTTCGGCGGCTTGAGGCGCCCGCCTCAAGCCTTCCATGCGGCCGCCTCGCGTTGGCAAACCTCGGCCACCTGCCTCGGCCCTTGAGGCGCCCGCCTCGGCTCCTCCATGCGCCCGCCTCAAACCAAGCTAGCCAACGCCCAAAAAATTCTTCTCGGTTTGAACTCCTTGATCACACCAAACTCTTCCGACTTAGTCTCCACTTCTTCCTTGTAGTTTTAGGATCCAATCCCAACACTTTGAGCCCTCAAAGTTGACGGTGGCAACATGAGCAGCAAGATTTAGGATCTCCTCATCTACATCAAAGCCAGTGCAAAAGCGGAGCTCAAGGTTCTCAAGATTCTTGCACCCTTTCATAATTGTCAAAAGATCACTGCGTTCAATCCATGAATCCTCCAACGATAAACGCTTAAGGTTTGGGAGTAGGTTGGCAATAGCAGATGCCTCACTTTGCCTAATGTTAACATTATCAGCACTTAACCACGCAAATTTTTTGCAGTGGATGCTAATCTCAGGAATAATTTCCGCCAATGAAAAGCCTTCACCAATTCTCAAAGACTCTAAGTCTTTCCATTTGCAAAAGGAGCTCGAAAGCACTAGGCTTTCTGAAAGGAAATCATCATCATCATCATATGATGGTAAGGCCAGCCACTTTAAACTCGGACATCTATTCCAAAGATTCGAAAAAAAAAAAAAAAAGACGTTAGTTAAGTTCGATATTACATTATTGAAGGATGTTTACAAACACTATTCCTCATTCCCAAAATAATCGTCACCTTTCAAGAAATCATTATATCTATTTTTTATCTTTATTTTGTTTAGATTGTACTGACAATACTTTTTTGTCTTTCTGCAAAATTCACTAAGAAGTTATCAAATCTTAAAAAAAAAATTAAAAAAAATTAAAAAAAATTGAAGTGAATGTTAGATTTTGTAAAACACTTTCAGCTCTAATGGTCCTACCTTACTTGAAACCATATTTTGTCAACACTCAACAGGTGACTAGAAACTGAATGTATAAAACAAATTCAGGAAGAGCAAAAAATCAGAAAAGCAATCACCATAACTTACCCATCACTGATACAATCGAGTACTTCTTGCGTCATGTACTCGCTGGATTGAAAACCAATCCCATTGGCCAATCCTTTGCTACGGCCAATCGCAAACTTAACAAACGCTTCATCTTCATGTGAACGGCCCCTTGGAAAGGAAATAGTTTGCCAGCATAAAGGACTAACACTGGTTTTGTACCATGACTTGCATACAATTGATACAGCCTCCACGAGTGAAACCAATCCAACTCTAACAAAAATCTGCACCAAGCAATCACCGGGTAAATCCTCCCATTTCCGGTCAGCCATCTGTGACATAACAATCATACACTTATCAACAGTCAATATCAAAATTAAGATGTTGGAATCTTATATAAATGGAAGAATTTAAAGCATAAAAGAGAAAGCAAAATAAATAGATAATGCCTGTGAATTCGGAAAAATATGAATAACCTTTTTGCAGCTTTGTAATCTGCTCAAAGATGGAGGGATGGGATGGCAACGTTGTGACTACACTAGTACCCATAAATATATATTCAGAGACATGTCATACGGAGTATCTTGAAGTGATTAAAGAGGGAACTGAAAGGTTGTTTACCTGAAAGGGGAGGGTAGAAGAAGTTGGAAAACTATACATAAGTCTGTTTTTAAATTCCCACTGAAAGGTTGTTTACCTGAAAGGGGAGGGTAGAAGAAGTTGGAAAACTATACATAAGTCTGTTTTTGAATTCCCAAGTTTCGAACCAATTAATGAGACAAGGGAACAAATACCAAACGATTCAACGTAGAATTGTGTTTGATGTCATTAAGCATTTAATGCTTGTTGCTTAATAATTTTCCTTCCTGCAAATACTTGAAACTAAGGATGAACCCTTAACTTGAATTGTAACAATCATTCATATTCCTATTAACGAACAAACATCATTATTCCCACTTGTAATTGATGGTCTACGAGCAGTATTTACCTTATACCAATTGTACAAGGAAGATAACAACATACAACAATATCAATATGAAAATGATGATGACAAAAACGTTCAGATCAGCGGCATGTTGTATCATGTATGTTTGAATAGCTTGAAAAAGATGAACAAACACGTAAACTAGCCAGGGCTTATCGGTGAATGTCCTCCGGTGTGGGAGTAATTATTTGTATGATATAGAGAGCAAATCAATTGACAAGAGTTGATAGTCAAAAGATGCGTTACCAGAATTATGTGAATTATGGCTTGTATTTATAGGTGTAGAATATAGAGTCCATTTTTGAATAGGAAGTTGTATGAGAGGGTTATGATGCTAGTTGGATTATAACTTCCCACTGTAATTGTTTGATTAGGATTAGAATTGCCTTTTATACGTATGCCTAGGGAGGCCTATTTCCTTGCCTTGATGATGACCAAGGAGGCCCTTGGTCGTCTTTAGTCTTTTGAAGCCTTCGTCGGCTTTTGTAGGTGCCTTGGTCGGCATATGTGAATTTTGTGTCTTAGTCATTTTATTCACTCTGCTATGTCTAGGTCGACATATGTTGGGATGTGGAGTCAAAACCATGGATAAAGGAATTTGAACCGCGGTCGGAGGAGTTGGTGAGATCAAGGAGGATTCTTCTGCAGCAGATTTGTTTCCTATTTTGATTAGATCTCCTCTTGCATTGGTGATTCCTTTTGGTAGTAATATTTGGAAGGACTTGTGAAGAAAGAAGATTACTTTCTTGAGTAGGAATCCTTTTATTACTAGGATTTGATTTATTGTTCCCTATAAATACATGTGATAGCCTAGAGACAAATTGTAACATCTGAAAATATTAGAGAGAATATTTTGGCTTGGTAGCGCCCCCGGACGTAGTTGTTGTTGCAACGAACCGGGTTAACAATTCTTGTGTGTTCCTTTGTGTGTGATTTACTTTTCGTGTGTGTTGCATCTTATTATTCCTCCTAGCTCGGTCCGTTTCCGCTGCGTGGGCGTGATTTTCACAACAACTGGTATCAGAGCTCTTGGTTTTGTCGAATCATTGCTTGGGGTGTCTTTTGCTATGGATTTCTTGGGAGCTTTGGAGGATGGGAATAAGGTGGTGTTGATCGAAAAGTTTGATGGGACGGATTTCAATTTTTGGAAGACGCAGATCGAGGATGTTCTGTGGAACAAGGATTTGTATCTACCATTAAAAGAAAAGCCGGCGGACATAGAGGAAGCAAAATTCGAAATCTTGGATCGGAAAGCGTTAGGGCTTGTTAGGCAAACGTTGACCAAGGATGTCGCGAAGAATGTTTTGGAGGCGAAGACTACCATGGAGATGTTGCAGATGTTGGCGAGCATGTACGAGGCACCATCGGCGGCGAATAAAGCTCATCTAATGAGGAAGCTGTTGAACATAAGGATGGTGGAGGGCATGTCGGCGACGAAGCATATAAGTGAATTCAAATCTACTGCGACCCAACTGTCTTCCGTGGCTGTTACTCTTGATGACGAGGTACTAGCGTTGATATTACTTTCTTCTTTACCGGAAAGTTGGGATACGACTGCGATAGCAGTTAACGTCTCAACAGGAAAAGTGAAGCTGAAGTTTGCGGATGTCGTTGATGTGATTCTTGGCGAAGAAATTCGTAGGAAGAGCAAGGGTGGAACATCGGGGCTAGCACTAAATGTCGGTGAAAAGAGTAAGGGCAGCAAGAAGGTGATTACTTGCTACGATTGTGGGGAGAAGGGGCACTTTAGGAGAAGTTGTCCGAAGCGGTCAGGCAGAGCGAAGGAATTGAATGTTGCAGAGGAGTTAGCGGATGTATTAATCTTGGGTGGGAGCAGTTCAACGGATTCGTGGGTTTTGGATTCGGGCTCGACGTTTCATTCATGCACTAGTGCAGAAAGAATGGAGCAGTATGTTCCGGGTGATTTTGGGGTTGTTCGCTTGGGAAACGATCATCCTGTCAAGGTCATTGGAAAGGGGGTTGTTCGGGTCAAAGCAACGGATGGGACTGTTTTACGGCTACGTGATGTGCGACATATTCCGGATTTGAAGAGGAACTTGATTTCCATAAGGCAACTTGATGAGGAGGGTTGTGTGGTGACCTTCGGTTGTGGGACATGGAAGGTAAACCGCGGAGCTAGCTTGGTGGCTCGTGGCGGCGTGGAAAATATGTTGTATACCACATGCAACATGAGTCGTTGGGGGAAACGAAGGCGCATCCCAATGGTGAATGGTGGTGGCCGAGATCGCCATGGTGGGAGAAATTTCACTAAACGGTATGTTGATAGAAAATTGGGTAATGAAGTCGGCCGACGTGGAACCAATTTGGTCAACATGGGAGCGGGATCAAGAACGGTGATGCGATGGGTTGCAAAGAACACACAAAGGTTCCAAGCTTGTGATTGTGTGGGGCACGTGGATTCGCGCCTGTTCAGATCGATAGTTAGCAAGCAAGTGAGCGGGGATGTGCAGGAGGATCATTCGGAATGAAGACTCGGAGCATGGTAGAACCGACAGTTATGTTGAAGCGTAGCTCAGCTTCAACTCACTTGGATAACTAGACAAGAGGTCGGGCGCTACCAACGCAATAGCTGGCCACTGAAATTTGTTTCAAGAGAGGTATCATGGATGGTTTGTCTCCAGGTGGGAGATTGTTGGGATGTGGAGTCAAAACCATGGATAAAGGAATTTGAACCGCGGTCGGAGGAGTTGGTGAGATCAAGGAGGATTCTTCTCAGCGATTTGTTTCCTATTTTGATTAGATCTCCTCTTGCATTGGTGATTCCTTTTGGTAGTAATATTTGGAAGGACTTGTGAAGAAAGAAGATTACTTTCTTGAGTAGGAATCCTTTTATTACTAGGATTTGATTTATTGTTCCCTATAAATACATGTGATAGCCTAGAGACAAATTGTAACATCTGAAAATATTAGAGAGAATATTTTGGCTTGGTAGCGCCCCCGGACGTAGTTGTTGTTGCAACGAACCGGGTTAACAATTCTTGTGTGTTCCTTTGTGTGTGATTTACTTTTCGTGTGTGTTGCATCTTATTATTCCTCCTAGCTCGGTCCGTTTCCGCTGCGTGGGCGTGATTTTCACAACAACATAATGGGAAATGACGAGTATAGTTAGGGAAGCCCACTCCCTATGTTGAATTTGAGACTTGTATGGATTATAATTTGGGCCCAATCCATTGGGTCTTGCCCGATTATGACCCACGTTCGTACCTCGTTTTATACTGTTCATTGGCCCCCGACTTCCTAGCTCGGCTATGTCGAGGAGGAAGTGGTGCTCGACCTTTGCTTAAACGAATATGAACGGGTTATTACGAATCACGAGGCAACAATCATTTATCCGTCGGTTAGTACACGTTGGGTGATGCGCCCCATTATTGACGAGACATTCTTGTTGGGAACACGCCAAAGCATTAATTGTGGAGAGGTGGACGACTCAACCCGTTTTTTAACATGTACCCGTTTAGATCTGGGTATAAAAGCCAAATCCCTTTCCATTTTTACTCTTTTATCACTGTATTCAAATTGAGAGACTTATTTGAAAAACCGCAAGAAACTTCAGGGCTTGTATTCGATTTCTTTGCCAATCTCTAGTGTTTGAGTTGATTTGTTCGTTTGTGGATATTTTCTGGATATCATTTTGAAAGTTTCTGGATATTCATTTGTGTAGTTTCTGGATATTCATTTGTGTAGTTTCTGGATATGCATTTTGATAGTTTCTGGATATTCATTTGTATGTTTCTGGATATAAAATTGAAAGAAAACAAACTAAGTAAATTATTTTAAATATAATTACAAAAAAAAAAACCAACAATAACAACAAAAAACATCTGCAACAATAACAAGAACAAACATCAACATCCCCTAATTCGCATCATTGATTTCTGTCATATGCTGCTCTAGTGCCATGTGTTGTTCCTTGGATATTTCTCCATACGAAGAAATAGATCCACGATGAATAGCATGTGCAAAGAGTTGGTCCCAAGTCAATGTTCTTGTTGGAAAGCTAATCTGGGGCGTAATGGGCATTGCAATTGATTTTCCACATTATAGAGGAAAACGCCCATTTTGGATTGATCGCCCGTGACTTGCAACTTTTTGCTCCAGGGTCCATTCTCTTCTAATCCTAGGCGGAACATCCACAATATCATCTACATATTCAACCTCCTCAGGCTGAAACCCTATATCAGAATCAGAACTTTCCTCCTGCTGAGCTTGGTTGTTGTTGTTGTTATTCATTTTGAGAAATTTGTTTTTTTTTGTTGTGATGGTAGGAGTGGTGTTGTATGGTATTTATATAGGATGAGTACTTGAAACCAGTCAAAAAAGTTGCTCAATGAATTCAATGCACATACATTTATTACTCTTTGAATTCAATGAATTCAATGCACTTACCATCTGTACACATTTATTACTCTTTGAATTCAATAGTAAGTCATGTCTTTTCAAAGTTAAAAGACACATTGGTTGGCTAAAGTCATGGATTCAATAGTTAACTACATATCAAACAAAAACAGTCATGGATTCAATAGTGCCAAATTTCAAAAACAAACATATTCATTAAACAGAATTTAGTAACCATTAAACAAAAATACATCAAACACAAAAATATTAAAAACAGAATTTAGTAACCATTAAACACTACCACTACCACCTGCTCCATCATCATCTACATTGTCATTCAATTTGTTTTTTGGATCATATTCATTCAAAATATATTCCAAATACATTTCCAAAGCCTTGTGGTGAATCCTAGCAGCTTCATCAATGTTGTGAGCGTTGCCAAACTCATGAGCATGTTTGACTATCCCCACATAATCCTTATCCCTACAATTGTGTCCATTACATGGCTGCAATGGACAACGAAATGAGGGAGTTCCATTTGCAGAAGAAGGCTGCAAAACAACAAGATGACCATTGAGCAATTTTTGGTAGCACACCATGTATATTTTCCAACTTTTGTCATCATTTGAATCACCCAAAGTTGGCTCCCCATAATTTCCCTTGCCTTTGTTCATCACTAGAAAAATTATTAAAGGTAGAATTTTTCTTGAACTTGATGTATATGTTTACCTCTTCAATTGCATTTGACATTGCTTGGTCTTGGTCTGTAAATATTGTTTTTGGTTCTTTTCCTCCCATTGATTTTCTAAACTGCTTAAGCAACAAGACAAATGTTTCTTTTTTTTCATTTGCTATGAAAGCACAACCAAACATGACAGTGTTCCAATGATTATTAATGCCAACTATTGGGGCACAGATAAGATTGTATCTGTTTGTAGTATAAGTTGTGTCAAATATAACCAGATCTCCATAGAGCTTGTAATCTTCCTTCATCATACTATCTCTCCAAAATGTAGCCCCAAGTCTTCCTTCATCATCAAATTTGATTTTAAAATAGAACCCTCGATCTTCCAAAGGAAATTTCAAAAGCCTATCAACAACATTCTCGAGCATCACCATTTTCAATTTTTTCCATTCTAAGTTTCGAACAAAATTGACATGATCTTTCTTTGTGTGACCAACATGTTCCTCTCCACCAAACCGCTTTTACCAAAAGACTATATCCATCAGCTGGTTTTATACCTTTTCTTCCATTATTTTAATTATTTCACCCCGATCTTACGAGATACACCTTTCACTACGCTTCAAATGGTTCCAATCTGTCCTTGTCATTGGATGATTGTGCTCTGTAACATGGCGGTCAACAACATACATATCTTCCTCTTTTAGCAATTTTGCCCTCAAAAGAGCCTTACATTGAGTCCTCTTTATGTAATTTCTCCTTCTCTTTTGTTGTTTTTTGGTAACATCGAGTTGTTCAACCGGTGAAGGAATTTGAACTTCATTAACATCAACCGGTGATGGAACACCGATTTTATCCTCTTGGGTTGATCCGGTAACTCCTTCACATGAGCAACGGAATAGCTTGTCTAATATCCTTGAAGTCTTTTTTGAAACATGATTTGTTGACAACTTAATACTAAATCCTAGTGCATTTGCATGAAGTTTATACAGCTTTGTACAATTCCTCCCATGTCTTTGCTTTTGTTCCCAAAGCAAATTTTTGCTTATATCAATATTAGGATCCTCACATGCTGATCGCACACACAAAATATATTAAAAAGAATAATGTTATATGAAATCAAGCAATTCTAAAGCAATATGTCAATAAAGTTAGAGAGAAAACCTATTTGAAGCCCAGTTTAGGATCTCGTAGGTTGTTGAATTTGAGATTCTAAATCAATAGGAGAATATGATTCTGCAAGAAAAGGCAAGTAGTTAGTTAGTTTCGGATATTCATTTTGAAAGTTTCGGATATTCATTTTTGTAGTTTCTGGATATATCATTGGCCTTGCCCAAGGACATGGCCATATCCCTTGGCATAGTACATTGCCAGTTTAAAAGTTTCTGGTTATTCAACTTGGTACTTTCTGGATATACATTTTATTGTTTCTGGATATTCAATAGATAGTTTCTGGATATACATTTTTGTAGTTTCTGGATATAGCATTGGCCTTGGCCAAGGACATGACCATATCCTTTGACCTAGTACATTGCCAGTTTAAAGTTTCTGGATAGTCAAATTGGTACTTTCTGGATATACATTTTAATGTTTCTGGACATGGTTAATTGTGTGTTTCTGGATATTCAAATTGGTACTTTCTGGATATACATTTAATTGTTTCTGGATATTCATTTGATAGTTTCTGGATATACATTTGAAGGTTTCTGGATACTCATTTTATAGTTTCTGGATATCAATGCACTTACCAACTGTACACATTTCTGGATATCAAATTGGTACTTTCTGGATATACATTTAATTGTTTCTGGATATTCATTTGATAGTTTCTGGATATACATTTTATTGTTTCTGGATATTCAATAGATAGTTTCTGGATATACATTTTTGTAGTTTCTGGATATAGCATTGGCCTTGGCCAAGGACATGACCATATCCTTTGACCTAGTACATTGCCAGCTTTAAAGTTTCGGATAGTCAAATTGGTACTTTCTCGATATACATTTTAATGTTTACGACATGGTTAATTGTGTGTTTCGGATATTCAAATTGGTACTTTCTGGATATACATTTAATTGTTTACGGATATTCATTTGATAGTTTACGGATATACATTTGAAGGTTTCTCGGATACTCATTTTATAGTTTCTCGGATATCAATGCACTTACCAATCAGACATTTACTCGATATCAAATGAATATCCGTAAACTATCAATTCTATATCCAGAAACTATCAAATGTATATCAAGAAATTATCAAATGTATATCAAGAAACTATCATCAATTTCTGGATATGCACCTACCACATTTCTGGATATACAATCACATACTTCTGGATATAATTGGCCTTGGCCAAATCCATGACAAGTTCAAGGCCAAGGCCAACTTGTCCATGGCAATGGCCAAGGCCAAGGCCAAGTCCAAGGCTTGGCCATGGCCTTGGGTTTGACCATGGCCTTGGCCTTGGACTCCTGGATATCAATGTACTTACCAACTGTACACATTTATTTCTGGATATGCACCAACCACATTTCTGGATATAAATTCACATACTTCTGGATATATAATTGGCCTTGGCCTTTGGACTTGGCCATGGTCAAGGCCAAGGCTAAGTACAAAATCAAGGTCAAGGACAAGGTCAATGCCAAAGCCAATAAGCAATTTATGGATATGTACCTAACACATTTCTGGATATACATTTTTGGTACTTCTGGATATCATTAATATAAATGTATGGATATGTACCTTACACATTTCTGGATATACATTTTTGGTACTTCTGGATATCATTTATATAAATATCTGGATATAATTTATATAAATATCTGGGTATGGATATAGAGATTAAACTCCGTAGCCGGAGAATATCGATTTGTGTAGCCTGGAGAATATCGATTTGTGATATTTCTGAATATCTGTCATGTAATTGAGCTTCCATTTATGCTATTGATGGATAGATCCAAAATTACGTAGATCAATCTCTGAAAATGTACAATAACAATCGACCTTATTACAATAAACGTTGATTAAAATTAAAAACAGTAGTTGTTGATTTGGTTCATATTACCTGATTTAATCAATATCGATTTCTGTATTGTTTCTTGATATTCATTTTGATTGAACTGTCCTGCTCGTCTCCATTTGCTGTGATCGTTGTAGTGTGTCTTTGTGTGTATATACGCAAATATTGAATTTATCTAGGTTTTTGTAGGTTTTTGAATAATAGAACCGGTTTAATTGAAATGGTTGCCGGTTTTTGAATATATTAAAAAACTCGTTTCTCCATACAGATATGGAGAAACGCGTTTTTCAACAGACCAACTCTTTCCTTATTTTCCTGTTTGCTGAATAATTGATACTTAAGTTGGGTTATTTTGGTAATTGTCTTGCTATTTTTTCTTAGGGTTTTAGGGAAGTATGTAAACACTTTTAGAGCATGTTTAAACTCAGTTATTTGATCAATTAATTTGAAGAGTTTTCTCTTTTTCTGGTGGATTTCAATTATTGTGTTTCTAGGGTTCATCGTTTGTGAACTCTTGTGATTAGTGCGCTGTTCACGAATATATCGCTTCCGTGTTGCGTCACTTATAGTCCTACCGAATTCAAATAACAAATACTGAAACTTACCCTTCAGCAATACAATTGAGTATGACATCTTCTCTTGAGGGCATGTTTTCTGAAAGGACAACCACATTGACCGTTCCATGGCTACGATGGATCACAAACTTGACAAAGGATTTTAGAGAACCAGGCGGCCAATTATTTCCTAAGATTAGAGATTGACCGTTCCATCTGTGTCACATGAGTGTCTCACAATAATAAAATAATATTGAAAAAAATGATAAAATGTAGTATACTATCGTATAATTTATTTTATTTGATGTATCTATAATAACTTGAGAAATAATCCACCTCTTTTATAAATACTTAATTTGTAAATAATAATATTTGAGTCTTTCATACTATTTCTCGCTCTATTATATTATGGTATCAGACAATAATGTTTCAATGCTTGTTACAGCGGGTTGAGACGGGTTGACGAGTTGACCCGCTTTAACCCGTAAATTTAGCGGGTTAAAGCGGGTAACTCGCTTCAACCCAAAATTGTTAATGAGTTGAGTTGGGTCGGGTAATTAGCGAGTTGGGTTAAACAGGTTTTGGATAATGGGTAAAAATTGACAAGCCTAGAGAGTGATTGACTTCGTCACTCTCTCTATTATGCATACACAGAGGACGTGATATGTCTTGATGAAGTTAGTTAGAGGAGTGAAATGAAGGGTTATGTACACAAAATTTTGGAAATTACACAACTGTGTTCTTGACTCTATCAAAGCAATTTGACTGCTTACATTCCCATGGTTTACTTTGAGTAAATTAATGACATCAAAAGTTGGAGTATTTTCAATTCCCTCCGTCCCAATTTTTTTTGCCATTAGTATAGTATGCTATTTGTCTCATTTAACATAAATACCTTTTCTTTAATTATCTATTGTGGAGAGCAAAAGGTTGTAATTTTTTTAATTAGGTAGGGAAGTAATGACAAAGTGAGCCATTATAATGTGCAGTAAGTTTTATAAAAGCATCCACAATGGTAGAGCTCTATTAAGAAGTTTTTTATGACTTTTACATGCCACATCCTCACCAAGTCAATTCATAAAAACTCAAAACCTTTTTCACAATGGTAGAGCTTTTTTTCTACCGTGGGAAACCGAAGAAAATTAATGCAAATGTTCATTAAAGGGTTTTTTGAGAGCTCTTTCTAGGAAGAGTTGCTCTTTAGTAAAGAGCTTTTTAACTAACTTAACAATGGCAAAAAGATTCAGAGAGTTTTTTCATAAAAATAAAAAGCTCCCAAAAAGCTTTCATTGTAGATGCTCCTAAAAGAACGAGACGAACAAAAAAGAAAATGTGATATATTTAAATGGGAAGGAGTGTGTATTTATTAACCCAAAATTTGATTGTAATAATTTGTTAAAGTGCTCCAGCTCAAGCGACAGCAAGTATACCTTTCTAAATGAAATTGCAGGGGCTCTATCAAGATCACAATGGTGGATTTCACTTAAGAAGTTTAGGTATTAAAATAGATTAAGTTATCAACTCTAAAAAACACATGAAATATATATATTTATTAAGGTTGATAGCCCTAACGGACTCTTGAAATTTTTGTCACTTTTGGACTTTTTAATAATTTTGCTTATTTTCTTTCAGTTAGGGTTTTGATTGTTTAGACTATAAATACTCTTTTAGGTTGCATTTGTGGCAGTTTTTATCAATATGCTATTTATATTTTAGGGTTTATTCACATCATATGAAACTTTTAATTAAGCGGATGATAAGACTATGTAAATATATTTTTAATATATCTTTGTATATATCCTTAGGATGTTAAGTAGTCAAATCTTTCAGATATATCTTAGCCCTAGAATCATGTTAAAATCGGCTTATTTTATGAGATTTAATTTTATATATTAAACTATAAATATTGGTTGTAACAAGAGTTGATATTATCAATAAAAATCATTCTCTCGTGGTATCATATGCCCATTGATCCAAAACCCTCTTCAAAGCTTCCGCGGCCACCACCCAACTCCCACTCGGTATCTACCTATTTCGGACGACCTCTGTCCGGCAACCAACCCTCCTTATCGACACCACCCTCATCTTGAATACAACACAACACCCTCAACCCAACCGTCCTTATCTTTGCTACCCATGTCTCCGTCCCTACAATCCTCACAAAATCGTTCCTAAATACATTTGATGCATCTTCATTGGCTACTCTCCTACCCAAAGTGCATACTAGTACTATTGCTTAGATCCCACCACCAATCGTGTAAACACTTCTCGCCATTGCAACACCTGGTGTAATCACACCAACACTTACACCAACCGATCTACCCAACCATCCAGCTGATACAACCTCCGGTGTAATCACATCTGAAACCACATGACCAACCATCTCTAACCCTTCTTTTCGTACCATCATAACCCATATATCCAACAATATTATGAAAACAATCCTGAAATATGCCAATCTAGCCACCTTATCATCCCCCTCAAGCTTACCCACAACAACCAAATAAGCTCTCTCCTCTCCCATTTAGCGCACTTCCATACTAGAAAAATACCAAGCTCTCACAAAACAAAAACACGTGGACCTTAGTATCCTCTCATCAAGCTCAAAACATTGTTGGTTGCAAATGGGTATTCCGTTTAGATACAATCCTGATAACTTCATCCAAAAATATAAAACCCGCCTTGTTACCAAAGGCTTCACCCAACATCCCGGAGTGGACTACTTTGACACATTTAGTTTGGATGTCAAACCCGTCATAGTACGCCTCCTTCTCTCCCTTGCTCTAAGCCAAGGATGGCCTCTTTACCAATCAAACGTCAACAACACCTTTCTTCAAGGCACCCTTAATGAAACCGTTTTTATTTCTCAACATTCGGCTTCGTTGATGAAGTCAATCCAACTCATGTGTGCCGACTCACCAAAGCCATCTACGGCCTAAAACAAGCCCCTCGAGCTTGGTATACCGAGCTCAAAACCCATCTTTTTTCCTCCGACATCCAAACCTCTCTAGTTGTTCCTTCCTTTTTAATCTACACCAAACACCATCATAAACTATACCTCCTTATCTATGTTGACGACATTATCATCACCGGCCAATCCCAACCATTCCTCCAAACCTTCATTACCAACCTTTCCAATCGCTTTTCCCTAAAAGGCCTTAGGCCTCTCTCTCCAATTTCTTAGGTATTGAAGTCACTCCTAGTGCTCAAGGACTTGTCTTCTCTCAATCCAAATACATTTTTGATCTACTTCAAACTTCAGTAAAATTGGGATTTTCAATGCATAGTAGTAATCATTATGTTGAAAAGTAGTTTACAAGCTAAAATTCCCCCTATCTTTTATGTCAACGAATCTAATGGGAGGGTGAGTAGAAATAATTTTGATTTCAATATTTTCTAGTAATTTTAGATTTTCGTATGAAATGAAAAAAGATATAAATAAAAATTTGTAATAATAACCTCTGTTCTAAAAGACCCCGTCTAAGGGCGCCTAGGCCCCGCCTAGGCGCTAGGCCCCTCTCCAACGCCTAGTTCTATGCCCCACCTAGGTCCTGACTAATTCCGACTAATCCCGATTAGTCCCTGACTAGTCCCCGCCTAGGCGCTAGGCCCGGCTCCGCCGCCTAGCATCCGCCTAGCGCTTTTTAGAACCTTGATAATAACAAGGAAAACATAAAAATAACAAATGTGATTTTACCAAATCTTTAAAATGTTTCTTACGCCATCCCAAAATAAAATAACTATTTACAAAAGCAAAAATTATACCAAAACGAGTGTCTATTTTTCAAGAAAATTATTGTTTCTAATTTTTTATATTATTTTCACTATTCATTACTTTTTCCATCCCACTAAAAATACACTTTTTATTTTTTATTTTGGACATATTAATTAAGAAAAAGTGTAAATGATGTAAGTGTTGTGAGTATAAAAAGCGAGGTATGAGATAATATAAATTAGTAAATAATAAGAGGATAGTTGTTTTCTTTTTACAATAATTGGATAGTTATTGTGAATATGCAAACAATTCTCATTGAAAAATGAGGTATGAAGGAGAATGTGAGATAGTGAATAATAAGTGTATATTTGTTGTGAATACGTTAGTAAGTCTCATTGACTAAATAATTATTTTAAATTTTTCATTTTAAGAAAATATAATTTTTAGTTGAACAACCTTTCAAAAAAAAAGTACTCCCTCCATCCCACTTTAATTGAGCCACTTTCCTTTTTGGGATGTCCCACTTCAAATGAGTCATTCCATAAATGGAAAGAAGTGAATAGTGTTTCGGACATTTATACCATCATAATGTTTATATATTTACAAAAAAATCATTCATTATACCCTTATAATTTTAACATAAAAACCAATCATTAACTTACTATTCCCCCCACTCATTCTCTCTCCTATTAAAACCATTCATTAACTTAATATTTATCCCACTCATTCTCTCTCCTATTAAATATTTTTAACTTTTACATCCTCTCTCCTCTAATCTTCTACTCACTTTCAATTCTTTATTCATTTTTCTTAAAAACCGTGAAATAAACCAATGGCTCAATTGATCCGGGACGGAGGTAGCATAATTTTTAGTGGGACGAAGGGAGTATATCTATAGTATAAATGGCAACGTCCGTGAACAGTACAATGAATAGTACCAAGTGCCAAATTTTCCATTTTGCCCTCATTAAGTTGTCCCTTTCCCATTTTGCCCTAAAAAAAACAAAAAACAAAAAAAAAATGTGTCCTCGGACACGGGCTTTTACTAGTGTTTTATATTTTTAGTGGGGTAATGAAACTTTAAAAATTGTTATTGATAGTATTTATAATTGAGTATTAATAACAAGTTTTATAATTTTATCAAATTAACATAAAATTATTGTTCAAAGTTTTTTCGTAATATTATAAAAATGTGTGACATTTAGACATTCATTATGTGACAGAGCGAGTAAAAAATGTGTAATGTCTTTTTAAGTTAATATCTCTCCGCCTCATTTTAAATTGCGATTTTTTATCATACTAGGAGTCTCACTTAAAGTTGCAAAGACACAAAATGGAAGCTTTATAATATTTTTTAATTAATATGACGCACTTGTTATATTCACACATATTAACCACTTACTATTTTCTACCTCACTTGATCGAACCAAAATTGTATAATGACTCACTTAGCGGAAAAGATATTTTGGACGAACGACGTACAACCGTAAAAAGTACATCGTTAAGCCGCGAGAGTTTAGCCCCGCGCAAACCATTCGGTGTGAGAATAAGAATTTGTTTGTAGAGAAAGTATAAAGATAGAAAAAAGGAGAAATGTATTGTGTGACGGTGACGTACAGAACGTACCTTTTATGTGAGGGGTTGGACCCATATTTATATCTTGGGCAAATGATAATTTAGGGCCTGAAGTATACGGGCGGTACCACATTGGGGCCTGAAGTCTTAAAACTATCAATTTGGGGCCCGAAGTTACTATTTTGATCAATTTGGGGCTTTTTGACGTTTTCCGTCAAAAAAGATCGTTAAGTGACCATGTGATATGCACGTGAGATTCAGTTAGGGCATTTTGGTTATTTCATAGACTTCAGGCCCAAAAAAAAAACTTTTAAAAAAACAAACAAACAATTTCTTCCCCAAATCTCTCCCCCCTTCCACCCCGTCTCCTTCCCCACCAAATCGTCCTCCACACCCCCATTAATCCCGTCACCTCACTACCAATTCAAATCCCAAACAACCCAAATCATTCCCGACCTTATTCGTAAATTGAGTATCTCCAAACATAATTATATCCAACAACTCAACGACCCCTCTCTCAAATCAACTCAACGACCTCCATCTCCACCCTTCAACCTCACCCTCGGCCAAGAAATCAACGACCCTCTCTCAAATCAAGCAACACCTAAGAGAGGAACCCAAATTCGTCTGTAAAGTGGCTGCAGATGGAAGATAGGAAACCTAGATTTGATTTGTTTTTGATTTAGAAACACAAATCTGGGTTTGAATTTCATCTTTTTGAAACTCAGATTTGGGTATGAATTCGAATTTGAATTTCGATTTGCTTAGACATGGTTGCCGCACACGTGTGTGATACTTGATTAATCTCACAAGGAGCCGCTAGTTTGGAAACCCAACTAGCAAACCCAAACTGGATTTGAATTTCATACTTATGAAATAAATATTTTTCCTTAAAAATGAAATATTTAGTTTTAGTTTAATTTTTTTATTTTTTATTTACATTATATAATTATCCAATCTAAAATAATTAATAATTTTTTGAAGCAAAATAATTAGTAATTTAAATTATTAGAAAAAGGATAATAGTTAATATCTTAAATTATTTTAAATCATATTAACTATTATCTTTATTTATTTTTCAATATTTTAAATTTACTAATTATTTTTTTGTAAAAAAACTAAATATTTTTATTTATTATTTTATAAGGTAAATGACACTTTAGGACTTGAAGTCTATGAAATGACCAAAATGTCCTCACCGAATCTCACGTGCATATCACATGGTCACTTAATGCCTTTTTTACGTAAAACGTCAAAAATCCCTAAATTGATCAAAATTGTAACTTTGGGCCCTAAATTGACACTTTTAAGACTTCGTGCCCCAATGTGGTACCGTCCGTATACTTCGCACCCTAAATTGTCATTTGCCCTTATATCTTTAGGTGGAGTATCCTACAAAATAGGAAATCTTTAGATAAGTAATAATAGAAAAGTGAATCCTTCTCGCATAAGTCTATTTGGGTGAATATGAATCCTGAAAATAGTAGAATTTTATGAACAATTTTATATTTGTGTAGGGAAAACATACCTCATAATTAGGAGATAAAATAAGACTAAAACATATAAGAGTAGGTCTAGGGAAAAACTTCTCCATAAGTTATGGAGAAACGGGTTTCTCGGATATCCGTAAGCTTTGAGATTGATATCCGTAAGCTTTGGGACGGATATCCGTAAAAGATTTGAGATCAAATCCAAGGCCAAGACCAAATCGATTCTCGATATCACTTTCACAAGGTTCGATATCCAGAACATTGAATATGGATATCCAGAAGCCTTAAAACTTATATCCAGAAGCCAATTCTAAATTTCTGGATATCACTTACATATGGTTCTGGATATCCTTTCAAAGAGTTCTGGATATCCATAAACTTACAAAATGATATCCAGAAACTTACAAAATGATATCCGAAACATTTAATAAATTTACTGGATATCCTTTCAAAAGGTTCTGGATATCCTTTTCAAAAGGTTCTGGATATCCAGAAACTTTCAACAATTCAGCAATCCCTAAAATTGACATCAATATCAGAATCCAAAAGCACATTCAAACCCTCCAAATCACCGCCACCATTTCATGCCTCAAATGAAGAAAAATTAGAACAATTGTTGAGAGCGAGAGAGAAGGAAGTACCGGAGTGATGTATTCTTTGCCGGAGACGGTGTGGAGGAGATCGAAATCGATGATGGCGAGTTGTTGAAGTTTCTGGACAAGCTCGACGACGTTGCGTTCGGATAATCGAATGCTTGATTTTGCTTGTTGAGCGAACTCGATTTACCTTTGCAGCTCCAGCAATTCTTCATCCATGGTTTCCCCAAATTATCGAATACAGAGACGAGAGAAGAGAGAGTTAGAACCTGGATGGACCAAAGTGAGATCGTTCCTTCCACGTAGGGGATGTGGGTTATCGGAGAGGTAATAGGCAGCTTGGTGATGGGTTTTGGCCGGTGAGATGGGTGAGGGAGATGCCTTTGCGTCTAGAGAGAGAGGGAGGTGCGTTTAGAGAGAGATAGGTCTGTGTTGTGTGTCCGTAAACCCGTTTCTCCGTAAATTGGGGAGAAATCTCCCCAGATTTTACCAACATATAATAAGATGTAAAATAGGAGGATATGTTTATTCTTTTCACCACTAATAATTACTTTTCCACTATGTATACTCACAACACCTTAAAATATTTCTAATTTTTTTAACGTCCTTTATAAAGATGGAATAAGATAAAAATAAATAACTTACTACAATGACAAATTGATGGAATTAATGCTAAAATATTTCTAATAATTTTTTAACGTCCTTTATAAAGAAGAAACAAGATAAAAATAAATAACTTACTACAATGACAAAATTAATGGAAATAATACACTGACAAATTTCAGGAAAAAAATCAAATATTGTGACAAATTTTATAGTTTTTTCTCATCACTATGCCATCATGGTTCTCTCTATTTCAACAAGATAATCTTGTTTGACAAGATTTTTTATATATACAAGCAACCTTTTTATAAATGACATTACTTGTTTGTACCTCTTTAAAATTGCATTATATTATTTTTTGTCTCATAATAAATGTTACATTTTTAAATATCATTCCAAAGTAAGTATACTAGCATTGATAAATAAAATATTAATTTTATTGTAATATTATCATAATATAAATAATGTGAAATTAAATAAAATGCATTTCATAAAACATTAAAAATCAACCATATCATCAACATTATAAACGGAAGGATATTCTTGTAGTTTTAGGACTTTGCATGGTCCCAAAATACTTTTAGTTTTAGGAATTTTCACTCATAATAATTAAAAAAAAATACATATTAAATATACAAATTATTCTTTGAATATTTCAATTAACTAGATAATAAAATATTTTACAATAACAACTAGTTAATCATAAATAAGGGTAGTTTAGTTAAACATGTCAAAGTTTTATAAAAAAAACTTTAAAATTATAAGTATTTTGAGATAAAAAAAAATATGTTCTAAAATTGTAAGTATTTTGAGAAGAAGGAAGTAATACTTAACTACTTTCTTTATCATACAAAAAAGTCTAGCCTAATTGGGTAAAAAAAAATGGCAGTTTTTATAGAAAATAATTACTCCATGTTAATTAATGCATATCATCAAATTTAAGACAATGATTAAGTATCTTTTTAGCATTTCTAGGTTTTTTACACTATTTGGTGGTGCAAATAGTAGCACCCAATCCCTTTTAGATATAACATTTCCAATGGCTGAATAAATCTTGGAAGTTGGTTTGTTGCATCCTATCAGAACCCAAAGAACAATTACTATATCCACAAAGAGTATCCATTTTTATTCATACTAAAAATGAAAACAAAGTAAACAAACTTAAAAAATGAAAATTACATTTCAGATCACTAGTTGGCAGTCAAAAGTATAACATTGATGAATTGGAGTGAAGATATTCCCTTATTAAGATAAACTTAGTCATTCCGCCGCACAGTTAATCAGAACCGTAATAAAAATCTACATCACGAGAGCACAATGGTTCATAAGAGTCATAGTGATTCAGCTTTGAGCCCTCAAAGTTGATGGTGGCAACATGAGCAGCAAGATTTAGGATCTCCTCATCTACATCAAAGCCAGTGCAAAAGCGGAGCTCAAGGTTCTCAAGATTCTTGCACCCTTTCATAATTGTAAAAAGATCACTGCGTTCAATCCATGAATCCTCCAACGATAAACGCTAATGTTTGGGAGTAGGTTGGCAATAGCAGATGCCTCACTTTGGCTAATGTCAACATTAACAGCACTTAACCACACAAAGTTTTTGCAGTGGTTGCTAATCTCAGGAATAATTTCCGCCAATGAAAATCCCCTACCAATTCTCAAAGCCTCCAAGTCTTTCCATTTGCAAAAGGAGCTCGAAAGCACTAGGCTTTCTGAAAGGAAATCATATGATAGTAAGGCAAGCCACTTTAAACTCGGACATCTATTCCAAAGATTCGAAAAATGAAAAAAAAAAAAAAGACGTTAGTTAAGTTCAATATTACTCCCTCCGTCCCACCCGAAGTGTCCCAACTTTCCTAAAATGTCCTAACCAAAAAGGAAAGTTTTTATTACTTTTTTATTTGTGAGACCCACTTGTCATACTCACAATACATATACACTAACTATTCCCTACCCCACTTTCTCTTTCCTACATCACTTTTCACACTCACAACATTTATTTCACTATACATTTTTTTTCTTTCCTACGTCACTTTCATTAATTCCCGTGCATGGGTCATTTTGAGACATTTCGGACGGGACGGAGGGAGTACATGATTGAAGGATGTTTAGAAACACTATTCCTCAATTCCCAAAATAATCGTCACCTTTTAAGAAATCATTATATCTATTTTATCTTTATTTTGTTTAGATACTTTTTTGTCTTTCTGCAAAATTCATTAAGAACTTATCAAATCTTAAAAATAAATAAAAAAATATTGAAGTGAAGGTTGGGTTTTGTAAAACATTTTCAGCTCTAATGGTCCTACCTTACTTGAAACCATATTTTGTTAACACTCAACAGGTGACTAGAAACTGAATGGATAAAACAAAATTCAGGAAGAGCAAAAAATCAGAAAAGCAATCACCATAACTTACCCATCACTGATACAATTGAGCACTTCTTGCGTCATGTACTCGCTGGATTGAAAACTAATCCTATTGGCCGATCCTTTGCTACGGCCAATCACAAACTTAACAAACGCTTCATGTGAACGGCCCCTTGGATGGGATAAAGCAAAATTCAGGAAAAAAATAACAAAGAAGATAAAATAAATGTTAGCTAGTGTTGGAATCTAAAACTTGTTCCCTGAATTTCTAATAAACTAGCAATTATCCTAATCTCATCGAAAAAATAAATAAAAGAAAATTACCTTTCAATGATACAATTGAATACTTCTTGTGTCATAGGGAAGTCAGTAGAAAAATCAACAGAATAACTACCCCGAAGACCATTTTCCATGATGCGCGGAAAGAGGAGAGATTGCCAGCATTGAGGACTCAGAGTGGCTTTGTACCAAGACTTGCATACATATGGTACTCTTTCCACCAGCGACCCCAATCCAACTTTTGAAAATATATCAACCAAACAGTCAAGGGGTAAGTTTTCCCATTTTCGATCAACCATCTGCAATTTAAACAGAAATGATATTAATATTCAAACAAATATTGGAATTGAAATGAAAAAAAAAAGAAAAAATGTTTAATAAATGGGAAAAAAGTTTTGGAATTTAAGATGAAGAACCTTTTTAATATTTGATGGTCACAACTCTGCAGTCCATCAAAGATATATACATGGAGATTTGATTTTTTCAAGATTAAAGAGGGCTGAACTGAAAGGATGTCGTGACTGTTTACATTCTCATATGTTGTGTACTACTTCTATTAAATTAGACAGGAAGTCGGTTGTTGTTTTTTTCAATACAATATGGCTGATAAAATTCCAATGTTTTGACCCAGTTAATGACATCAGTTCAGATTATTGAAGATTAAAATTGACATTTGGAACAGTTTCTCTTAAAAAATATAAAATAAAAAATTGCCATTTGCAGAACATTTCAAATGCCTCGTTTTTATAGGGTGTAACACAATGGAATAGGCTTTGATAAAAAATTTAAGTTGCCTGAAATTTATCTGGATTAGTTTGGTAGATAGACAATGGAATAAGATTCACTTGCATTACAAAATAGGAGAGAGAATGAGTGGGGGAATAGTAAGTGGATTGTTGTTGTGAGTATGACAATTGTGTCTCATTGAATTTAAATTATAAAAACATTGTTATTTTGGGTATTCTACACTCACGTGGGATGGACGAAAAAAGAAATAAGTATACACTTACATGGGACAGGGAGTATAAGTTAGTATGCAAAAAATAACTTCAACTGTTTAACTAGGGCAAAACAGATTGACCTGAACTTGGCTTACGCATATGTAGTCATGTACAATCTAGCTACAAAACAATGCTTATAACTTGGATTTCAATAAATCTTTTTTAAAATTTTGACGACGTCAAAGAGAGGAACTCTATATTTGGGAGTAGTGTGGCAATATCAGATGCTGCAGTTTTGCTTATCTCGATACCCGTAACACTTAAAGATTTGAACTCTATATTTGGGAGTAGTGTGCCAATATCAGATGCTGCAGTTTTGCCTATCTCGATACCCGTAACACTTAAAGATTTGAACTTCTTGCAGTGGATGCCAATTTGAGGTATATATAATGTTTTCCAACTTGATATATGGGTTAAGATTTGTTGAAGTCCCATTGTCCCACATCAACTTGGAGAAAATAAGAGAATTGTTATTCATCCCCGCACGTTTACTTAATGCCCCCGCATTACTGAGTTTACCTATAAAAATTAAGACTACACCACCATTGTTACAAAGGCAAGGTTCAAAAACCCAATCAATTTCCATCTCTTTTCTCTTTCGATTTCTCAATTGCTTGTGTGTTCTTAGTTATTGTTTAATTGCTTCCGCTGCGATTGCACAACAAAGTCCCATTGTCCCACATCAACTTGAAGAAAAGAATTGATCAACTATATAAGTTTGGATGTGCGGTCATATAAGAAATGATCGATTGTGAAACAGTGTCACGTGCATAAGATGAATGTGGCGGAGATGCGTATGCTTCGATGAATGTGCGGTCATACAAGAAAGGATCGATTGGGGGTTAGGAGGCCGAAACAGTGGAGAGATGATAAGAAAGGATTGATTGGGGGTTAGGTCATACAAGAAAGGATCGATTGGGGGTTAGGAGGCCGAAACAGTGGAGAGATGATAAGAAAGGATTGATTGGGGGTTAGGAGGCCGAAACAGTGGAGAGATGATAAAATGGCGAGGGGTAGGGGAAGACCCAAACAAACATGGATTAGAGTAATTGAAAATGATATGAGGGGAAGACCCAAACAAACTTGGATTAGAGTAATTGAAAATGATATGAGTTTACTTGGAGTGGATGAAAGTATGGTGTTGAAGAGGCCGGAGTGGAGGGCAAAAATCCATGTGGGGGGTTAATTTTTTTATTTTTTATTTTTTTTTTTTGATTTTTTGATTTTTTGATTTTGATTTGTATGTTTATTTATTTATTATTTTATTTATTTTTTTTTATTATTTTTTATTTATTTATTTTCACGATGACATATGAGGATTCATATTAGCCGACCCCAAATTATTTTGGAACTAAGGGGCTTTATTGTTGTTGTTGTTGTTATAATAGCATACAATTGGAAATGGAACTACAGTTGATCAAAATAATAATAATGGTAGTAATGAAAAGGTAAATCCTTTAATGAACAATCATAAACCAAGTTACCTAAAACAAATAAAATGAAACTACGTTTAAGACTTGGTAGGGAAAATTTTGCTTTCCTTATTAATGTAGGAAACGATTTCAGCCCAGGTGACCCCCCCTCGTGGTGTCAACAAGCGAGATCCTTCTGGTGGCCAGGCGAGCGCCTCGATCAAGTCCAGGCGAGCGCCTCACGATGGAAGGAACGACCCATCAGCTGCTGAATAGGAGTTTTACAGCACATCCGCAGACGGACGGACAGACGGAAGTTACTGACCGGACTTTGGGGAACATGATTAGGAGCATTTGTGGGGACAAACCGAAACAGTGGGATTTAGCGTTGCCGCAGGTGGAGTTTGCTTATAACAGTGTAGTGCATTCGGCGATAGGGAAGTCACCTTTTTCCTTGGTTTATACATCTGTTCCTAGGCATGTGGTGGATTTGGTACCGTTGCCTATCGGTCATGGTGTGAGTCAAGCTGCTGAAAATATGGCTGATAAAGTGCAAGCCGTCAAGGAAGCTGTCAAAGCTAAGCTCGAGCTTTCACCGGGTCGAAGAACAAGTCTGCATCTGATAAGAAGCGGAGGGTGAAGGTTTTCGCAGTTGGAGATGATGTTATGGTGTTCTTGCGGAAGGAGCGTTTTCCTGTTGGTACTTACAAGAAGCTGCAGCCTCGCAAGTATGGACCTTTCAAAGTGACTAGGAAGATTAATGATAATGCTTATGCGGTGGCTCTTCTCGATGATTTGAACATTTCTAATACGTTCAATGTTGCTGATATTTATGAGTACCACGCGGATGGAGTTCTTTATCCCGATGTGAACTCGGGGTCGAATTCTTTGGAGGTGGAGGAGACTGATGTAGGAGACGATTTCAGCCCAGGCGGGCGCCCCAGTTCAGCCCAGGCGGCAGCCCCTAGTGGTGTCAACAAGCGAGATCCTTCCGGTGGCCAGGCGAGCGCCTCAATCAAGCCCAGGCGAGCACCTCACGACGGAAGGAACGACCCATCAGCTGCTGGAGTCCAGGCGGGCGCCTAATATGCCCCAGGCGAGCGCCTCACCATGGTTGTCGAAAGCCCTAGTTTCTGTTGCCCAGGCGGCCGCTTGATCTTCTCCCAAGCGGGCGCCTCATTGACGGACCAATTTCCTTATTTTCCTGTTTGCTGAATAATTGATACTTAAGTTGGGTTATTTTGCTAATTGTCTTGCTATTTTGTCTTAGGGTTTTAGGGAAGTATGTAAACACTTTTAGAGCATGTTTAAACTCAGTTTTTTGATCAATTAATTTGAAGAGTTTTCTCTTTTTCTGGTGGATTTCAATTATTGTGTTTCTAGGGTTCATCGTTTGTGAACTCTTGTGATTAGTGCGCTGTTCACGAATATATCGCTTCCGTGTTGCGTCACTTATAGTCCTACCGAATTCAAATAACAAATACTGAAACTTACCCTTCAGCAATACAATTGAGCATGACATCTTCTCTTGAGGGCATGTTTTCTGAAAGGACAACCACATTGACCGTTCCATGGCTACGATGGATCACAAACTTGACAAAGGATTTTAGAGAACCAGGCGGCCAATTATTTCCTTAGATTAGAGATTGACCGTTCCATCTGTGTCACATGAGTGTCTCACAATAATAAAATAATATTGAAAAAAATGATAAAATGTAGTATACTATTGTATAATTTATTTTATTTGATGTATCTATAATAACTTGAGAAATAATCCACCTCTTTTATAAATACTTAATTTGTAAATAATAATATTTGAGTCTTTCATACTATTTCTCGCTCTATTATATTATGGTATCAGACAATAATGTTTCAATGCTTGTTACAGCGGGTTGTAATTTTTTTAATTAGGTAGGGAAGTAATTGAATGATATTTGTCTCATTTAACATAAATACCTTTTCTTTAATTATCTATTGTGGAGGGCAAAAGGTTGTAATTTTTTTAATTAGGTAGGGAAGTAATGACAAAGTGAGTCATTATAATGTGCAGTAAGTTTTATAAAAGCATCCACAATGGTAGAGCTCTATTAAGAAGTTTTTTGTGACTTTTACATGCCACATCCTCACCAAGTCAACTCATAAAAACTCAAAAACTTTTTTACAATGGTAGAGCTTTTTTCTACCATGGGAAACTGAAGAAAATTAATTCAAATGTTCATTAAAAGGGCTTTTTGAGAGCTCTTTCTGGGAAGAGTTGCTATTTAATAAAGAGCTTTTTAAGTAACTTCACAATGACAAAAAGCTTTAGAAAGTTTTTTCATAAAAATAAAGAGCTCCCAAAAAGCTTTCATTGTGGATGCTCCAAAAAGAATGATACGAACAAAAAAGAAAATGTGGTCTATTTAAATGGGACGGAGTGTGTATTTATTAACCCAAAATTTGATTGTAAGAATTTGTTAAAGTGCTCCAGCTCAAGCGACAGCAATTATACCTTTTTAAATGAAATGGCAGGGGCTCTATCCAGATCACAATTGTGGATTTCACTTAAGAAATTTAGGTATTAAAATAGATTAAGTTATCAACTCTAAAAAACACTTAAAAATATATATTTATTAAGCTTGATAGCTCTAACGGACTCTTGAAATTTTTGTCACTTTTTGGACTTTTCAATAATTTTTCTTATTTTCTTTCAGTTAGGGTTTTGATTGTTTAAACTATAAATACTCTTTTAGGTCGCATTTTGTGGCAGTTTTTATCAATATGCTATTTATATTTTAGGGTTTATACACATCTTATGAAACTTTTAAGCCAGTGTAGGATGATAAGATTATGTAAATATTTTTTTAATATATCATTGTATATATCCTTAAGATGTCAAGTAGTCAAATCTTTTATATATATCTTATCCCTAGAATCATGTTAGGATAGGCTGATTTTATGAGATTTAATTTTATATATTAAACTATAAATATTGGTTGTAACAAGAGTTGATATTATCATTAAAAATCATTCTCTCATATGGTATCATCTGCCCATTGATCCAAAACCCCTCTTCAAAGCTTCTGCCGCCACCACCCAACTCCCGCTCAATATCCACCTATTTCGGACGACCTCTATCCGGCAACCAACCCATCTTATCGACACCACCCTCATCTTGAATACAACACACCACCCTCAACCCAACCATCCTTGTCTCTGCTACCCATGTCTCCGTCCCTGCAATCCTCACAAAATTGTTCCTAAATACATTCGATGCATCTTCATTGGCTACTCTCCTACCCAAAGTGCATACTAGTACTATTGCTTAGATCCCACCACCAATTGTGTAAACACTTCTCGCCATTGCAAACATTATCCCACATCGGGAATAAACAGGACTTATCTCTAACATATAAGGATCCTGGGCTACTCCCCTTAACACCAATTGGTTTTAAGGTGGAACCTCAGACTTTATCATGGTATCAGAGCTGGTCCATTACACGTGCAGGCCTAACGGCCCACGATGAACCCTCTGCGCCACCTACCATCCAGTCCACGTTGTAAGCCTTTGGCAAAGCCCGGCTACACGTGAGGGGGCGTGTAAGAGAACATTATCCCACATCGGGAATAAACAAGACTTGTCTCTAACATATAAGGATTCTGGGCTACTCTCCTTAACACCAATTAATTTTAAGGTGGAACCTCACACTTTATCAGTAATCACACCAACACTTACACCAACCAATCTACCCAACCATCCAGCTGATACAACCTCTGGTGTAATCACATCTGAAACCGCACCAACCATCTCTAACCCTTCTTTTCGTACCATCATAACCCGTATATCCAACAATTTTATGAAAACAATCCTGAAATATGCCAATCTAGCCATCTTATCATCCCCCTCAAGCTTACCCACAACAACCAAACAAGCTCTCTCCTCTCCCATTTAGCGCACTGCCATACTAGAAAAATACCAAGCGCTCACAAAAAAACACGTGGACCTTAGTATCCTCTCATCAATCCCAAAACATTGTTGTTGCAAATGGGTATTCCGTTTAGATACAATCCTGATAACTTCATCAGAAAATATAAAACCTGCATTGTTACCAAAGGCTTCACCCAACGTCCTGGAGTGGACTACTTTGACACATTTAGTTTGGATGTCAAACCCGTCATAGTACGCCTCCTTCTCTCCCTTGCTCTAAGCCAAGGATGGCCTCTTTACTAATCAAACGTCAACAACGCCTTTCTTCAAGGCACCCTTAATGAAACCGTTTTTATTTCTCAACATCCGGCTTCGTTGATGAAGTCAATCCAACTCATATGTGTCGACTCAAGCCATCTACGGCCTCAAATAAGCACCTCGAGCTTGGTATACCGAGCTCAAAACCCATCTTTTCTCCTCCGACATCCAAACCTCTCTAGTTGTTCCTTCCTTTTTAATCTACACCAAACACCATCATAAACTATACCTCCTTATCTATGTTGACGACAATATCATCACCGGCCAATTCCAACCATTCCTCCAAACCTTCATTACCAACCTTTCCAATCGCTTTTCCCTAAAAGGCCTTAGGCCTCTCTCTCCAATTTCTTAGGTATTGAAGTCACTCCTAGTGCTCAAGGACTTGTCCTCTCTCAAACCAAATACATTCTTGATCTACTCACCCTCCACAAAATAATTGACTCCACGCCTCTACCCACCCTAATGTTTACCTACCTGTCTCTCACCAACTCCTCGGCTATCTCCAACCCATATGACTATCATGTCATTTTAAGTGGCCTTCAATACCTATTTTACACCCATCCGGACATTGCCTTCCTGATCAACAAACTAGCAACATTCATGCAAAACCCACAAGACACTTATTGGACTGCCTTGGAGCATTTTCTCTGCTACTTACATAGTACACTTCAATTGGGTCTTCAACTCTTCCATGACCAAATCCTCCCCTCTCCATGCCTTTTGTGACGTCGATTGGGTGTGTGACAAAGATGACTATGTCTCTACCTCTTTCTACTTAATACATCTTGGACGTATCTTGGGCATCCATGAAACAATGAGCACTTGCCCGTTCCTCCACTGAAGCTGAGTTCCGAGCTATATTAGACGCCACATCCGAGGTCCTATGGGTTCATAACCTTCTCATTGAACTTGCTATGACACTATCTCAAATATCATCTTCGACACCATCTCAGACACCACCCTAGATACCATTTCAGATACCAGTTATATATTGTGGCAACCTTGGGGACTCTCACTATTCAACAAATCATGCCTTCACGAATGAAACATCTTGCTCTTGCTTTCCATTTTGTTCGTGAACAAGCATTACTTGGCACGCTACGTGTTCAACACATCTCCGATAACAATCAACTTGTCGATGCTCTCACCAAGCCACTGCCTCGTGCTCGTTTCACTCCATTAGTCTTTAAGATTGAACTTATCCAAGGATTATCCAACTTGTGGGGCCCTGATAAGATTATGTAAATATTGCGTATTTATTTTGAATATCACTTTGTATATATTCTTAGGATATTAAGTAGTCAAATCTTCTAGATATATTTTAGGCCTATAATAATGTTAAAATAGGATAATTTATGTGATTTAATTTGTATTTATACTATAAATATAGGTTGTACAAGAGATGATATTATCAATAAAAAAAATCTCATATCATCTCATATATCGATTGTTCTAGGAATTATTCGTGAAAAGAGTTACTTTGTTGATTATGTTGCATCAAAATTGAAGCATCTTAATTGAAGCATAGTTGTCGATTTATAACTTTTTATATATTAATATAACTAAATGAAATTAGCTATTAGTCAGTGGTAGTTTTAATTATTTTGTAATATTATGAGTTGATCTCTTTTATTAACGAATTGATTCATAAATTAGGTGGTGTATATCTTTTGCGGATAGGTTGCGGTCTTTAAGACCAACTAGTTTAACACTCGTGCGTTAAACGCACGGCCATAAAACTTAAACAAATAACAGAAACTAAATTAAAAGAGTTACTATTAGTATAAAGGTTAATTTAGAATATTTTTTTAAATAAAAAGTATTCAACAAAAATATATGATGACATTGAAACTGTTTCCATTTTATTAATTGATTTATTGTTGAAAGGAGAAATAATAAATAATGAGAATATTGGTATTTTAATCATGAAGTTGGTATAATAACTATGTTTCTTACACCTTGTGAAAAATTTAAAAGTGACAAATATTTCAAACCAGGGGGAATATACTATACTCCCTAATTATTAAATTTTAAAAATTTTTATAAGAACTAATAATAATTTTAAATTAATAGTTTCCACCAGACATACTATACATATTGGATTGGGACAAACTAAAGAGAAATGTATACTGCTCTATGAAAAGTACATCAAGCTTTCACATACAAAACATCAAATACTTATATCCGTCTATATTTCATAAATATGTTTACATATAAAGGACCCTTTTCCTCGTATCTTACATTCATAATCCTCTAATGTCCAACGCGATGGGTCTATGTTGACACCCATGTCCAAAAATCATAGTAGAATTGGTGCTTTTTTTTTTAATTTTTTTACAAACTTATAACTTGTATTCGTGCTCTAATTAAATGGATTGACGAACATGAAGCATAATGGAGCAGTCGGAGTAATGTGATATTAATCCCACATCGTCTAGGAAGTAGAAATTGAAGTGCTAGGAAATGAAGTAGTATATATTGAGAGACCTTAGCATTTGAAAACCAATAGGGATATTAGTCCCACATCGTCTAGGAATTGAAATGTTAGGAAATTGAGTAGTATATATTGAGAGGCCTTAGCATTTGAATCCCAATAGGGATATTAATCCCACATCGTCTAATAATTGAAATACTACATCGTCTAATAATTGAAATACTAGGAAATGGAGTAGTATATATTGAGAGGCCTTAGCATTTGAAAACAAAATGAGATATTAATCCCACATCGTCTAGGAATTGAAATGCTAGAAAATGGAGTAGTATACATTGAGAGGCCTTAGCATTTGAAAACCAAATGGGATATCAATCCCACATCGTCTAGGAATTGAAATGCTAGAAAATGGAGTAGTATATAAGAGGTGTGTTTAGTAAATGACATTAGAGGGAATGAACCTAGCCTTGATTTAGTCTAGGTTCTAGTTTGAGCGGAAAAATGAGGGGTGCGTTGAAGTGATTTGCACTTCAACCTTTATATAGTTATAGATATGTATATTGTTGAAAGGAGAAATCATAAATAATGAGAATATTGATATTTTAATCATGAAGTTGGTATAACAACTATGTTTCTTACACCTTGTGAAAAATTTAAAAGTGACAAATATTTCAAACCAGGGGAATATACTCTACTCTATAATTATTAAATTTTAAAATTTTTTATAAGAACTAATAATAATTTTAAATTAATTGTTTCCATCAGACATACATTACATATTGGATTGAGACAAACTAAAGAGAAATGTATACTGCTCTATGGAAAGTACATCAAGCTTTCACATACAAAACATCAAATACTTGTATCCGTCTATATTTCATAAATATGTTTACATATAAAGGACCCATTTCCTCGTATCTTGCATTCATAATCCTCTAATGTCCAACGCGATGGGTCTATGTTGACGCCCATGTCCAAAAATCATAGTAGAATTAGTGCTTTTTTTTCTTAATTTTTTTACAAACTTGTAACTTGTATTCGCGCTCTAATTGAATGGATTGACGGACATGAAGCATAATGGAGTAGTCGGAGTAATGTGATATTAATCCCACATCGTCTAGGAAGTAGAAATTGAAGTGCTAGGAAATGAAGTAGTATATATTGAGAGACCTTAGCATTTGAAAACCAATAGGGATATTAGTCCCACATCGTCTAGGAATTGAAATGCTAGGAAATTGAGTAGTATATATTGAGAGGTCTTAGCATTTGAATCCCAATAGGGATATTAATCCCACATCGTCTAATAATTGAAATACTAGGAAATGGAGTAGTATATATTGAGGGGCCTTAGCATTTGAAAATCAAATGAGATATTAATCCCACATCGTCTAGGATTTGAAATGCTAGAAAATGGAGTAGTATACATTGAGAGGCCTTAGCATTTGAAAACCAAATGGGATATCAATCCCACATCGTCTAGGAATTGAAATGCTAGAAAATGAAGTAGTATATAAGGGGTGTGTTTAGTAAATGACATTAGAGGGAATGAACCTAGCCTTTATTTAGTCTATGTTCTAGTTTGAGCGGGAAAATGAGGGGTGTGTTGAATTGCTTTGCACTTCAACCTTTATATAGTTATAGATATGTATATTGTTGAAAGGAGAAATCATAAATAATGAGAATATTGATATTTTAATCATGAAGTTGGTATAACAACTATGTTTCTCACATCTTGTGAAAAATTTAAAAGTGACAAATATTTCAAACCAGATGGAATATACTCTACTCTATAATTATTAAATTATAAAAATTTTTATAAGAACTAATAATAATTTTAAATTAATTGTTTCCACCAGACATACTATACATATTGGATTGGGACAAACTAAAGAGAAATGTATACTGCTCTATGGAAAGTACATCAAGCTTTCACATATAAAACATCAAATACTTATTTCCGTCTATATTTCATAAATATGTTTACATATAAAGGACTCATTTCCTCGTATCTTGCATTCATAATCCTCTAATGTCCAACGCGATGGGTCTATGTTGACACCCATGTCCAAAAATCATAGTAGAATTGGTGCTTTTTTTTCTTAATTTTTTTATAAACTTGTAACTTGTATTCGTGCTCTAATTGAATGGATTGACGGACATGAAGCATAATGGAGTAGTCGGAGTAATGTGATATTAATCCCACATCGTCTAGGAAGTAGAAATTGAAGTGCTAGGAAATGAAGTAGTATATATTGAGAGACCTTTGCATTTGAAAACCAATAGGGATATTAGTCCCACATCGTCTGGAAATTGAAATGCTAGGAAATTGAGTAATATATATTGAGAGGTCTTAGCATTTGAATCCCAATAGGGATATTAATCCCACATCGTCTAATAATTGAAATACTAGAAAATGGAGTAGTATATATTGAGGGGCCTTAGCATTTGAAAACCAAATGAGATATTAATCCCACATCGTCTAGGAATTGAAATGCTAGAAAATGGAGTAGTATACAATGAGAGGCCTTAGCATTTGAAAACCAAATGGGATATCAATCCCACATCGTCTAGGAATTGAAATGCTGGAAAATGGAGTAGTATATAAGGGGTGTGTTTAGTAAATGACATTAGAGGGAATGAACCTAGCCTTTATTTTGTCTAGGTTCTAGTTTGAGCGGGAAAATGAGGGGTGTGTTGAAGTGCTTTGCACTTCAACCTTTATATAGTTATAGATATGTATATTGTTGAAAGAAGAAATCATAAATAATGAGAATATTGATATTTTAATCATGAAGTTGGTATAACAACTATGTTTCTTACATCTTGTGAAAAATTTAAAAGTGACAAATATTTCAAACCAGAGAGAATATACTCTACTCTATAGTTATTAAATTTTAAAAAATTTTATAAGAACTAATAATAATTTTAAATTAATTGTTTCCACCAGACATACTTTTTCTTTTTTCTCTCTTTAAAGAAGGGGATCAACACATTTCACCGCTCCCTCCTTGATGCACTTCACAGAGGCGCCTAGCTATGCTAGGGAGGGCAATGTCATTCCCTCTAACCACTGGTGGGGGAATCGAACCCATGACCTCCAGGTTGGAAGCCATGAATCCTAACCATCAGGCTAAGACCCCACGTGCTTTCCACCAGACATACTATACATATTGGATTGGGACAAACTAAAGAGAAATGTATACTGCTCTATGGAATGTACATCAAGCTTTCACATATAAAACATCAAATACTTATATCCGTCTATATTTCATAAATATGTTTATATATAAAGGACTCATTTCCTCGTATCTTGCGTTCATAATCCTCTAATGTCCAACGCGACGGGTCTATGTTGACACCCATGTCCAAAAATCATAGTAGAATTGGTGCTTTTTTTTTCTTAATTTTTTTACAAACTTGTAACTTGTATTCGTGCTCTAATTGAATGGATTGACGGACATGAAGCATAATGGAGTAGTCGGAGTAATGTGATATTAATCCCACATCGTCTAGGAAGTAGAAATTGAAGTGCTAGGAAATGAAGTAGTATATATTAAGAGACCTTAGCATTTGAAAACCAATAGGGATATTAGTCCCACATCGTCTAGGAATTGAAATGCTAGGAAATTGAGTAGTATATATTGAGAGGTCTTAGCATTTGAATCCCAATAGGGATATTAATCCCACATCGTCTAATAATTGAAATACTAGGAAATAGAGTAGTATATATTGAGGGGCCTTAGCATTTAAAAACCAAATGAGATATTAATCCCACATCGTCTAGGAATTGAAATGCTAGAAAATGGAGTAGTATACATTTAGAGGCCTTAGCAATTGAAAACCAAATGGGATATCAATCCCACATCGTCTTGGAATTGAAATGCTAGAAAATGGAGTAGTATATAAGGGGTGTATTTAGTAAATGACATTAGAGGGAATGAACCTAGCCTTTATTTAGTCTAGGTTCTAGTTTGAGCGGGAAAATGAGGGGTGTGTTGAAGTGCTTTGCACTTCAACCTTTATTTAGTCTAGGAAGTAGAAATTGAAGTGCTAGGAAATGAAGTAGTATATATTGAGAGACCTTTGCATTTGAAAACCAATAGGGATATTAGTCCCACATCGTCTGGAAATTGAAATGCTAGGAAATTGAGTAGTATATATTGAGAGGTCTTAGCATTTGAATCCCAATAGGGATATTAATCCCACATCGTCTAATAATTGAAATACTAGAAAATGGAGTAGTATATATTGAGGGGCCTTAGCATTTGAAAACCAAATGAGATATTAATCCCACATCGTCTAGGAATTGAAATGCTAGAAAATGGAGTAGTATACAATGAGAGGCCTTAGCATTTGAAAACCAAATGGGATATCAATCCCACATCGTCTAGGAATTGAAATGCTGGAAAATGGAGTAGTATATAAGGGGTGTGTTTAGTAAATGACATTAGAGGGAATGAACCTAGCCTTTATTTTGTCTAGGTTCTAGTTTGAGCGGGAAAATGAGGGGTGTGTTGAAGTGCTTTGCACTTCAACCTTTATATAGTTATAGATATGTATATTGTTGAAAGAAGAAATCATAAATAATGAGAATATTGATATTTTAATCATGAAGTTGGTATAACAACTATGTTTCTTACATCTTGTGAAAAATTTAAAAGTGACAAATATTTCAAACCAGAGAGAATATACTCTACTCTATAGTTATTAAATTTTAAAAAAATTTATAAGAACTAATAATAATTTTAAATTAATTGTTTCCACCAGACATACTTTTTCTTTTTTCTCTCTTTAAAGAAGGGGATCAACACATTTCACCGCTCCCCCCTTGATGCACTTCACAGAGGCGCCTAGCTATGCTAGGGAGGGCAATGTCATTCCCTCTAACCACTGGTGGGGGAATCGAACCCATGACCTCCAGGTTGGAAGCCATGAATCCTAACCATCAGGCTAAGACCCCACGTGCTTTCCACCAGACATACTATACATATTGGATTGGGACAAACTAAAGAGAAATGTATACTGCTCTATGGAATGTACATCAAGCTTTCACATATAAAACATCAAATACTTATATCCGTCTATATTTCATAAATATGTTTATATATAAAGGACTCATTTCCTCGTATCTTGCGTTCATAATCCTCTAATGTCCAACGCGACGGGTCTATGTTGACACCCATGTCCAAAAATCATAGTAGAATTGGTGCTTTTTTTTTCTTAATTTTTTTACAAACTTGTAACTTGTATTCGTGCTCTAATTGAATGGATTGACGGACATGAAGCATAATGGAGTAGTCGGAGTAATGTGATATTAATCCCACATCGTCTAGGAAGTAGAAATTGAAGTGCTAGGAAATGAAGTAGTATATATTAAGAGACCTTAGCATTTGAAAACCAATAGGGATATTAGTCCCACATCGTCTAGGAATTGAAATGCTAGGAAATTGAGTAGTATATATTGAGAGGTCTTAGCATTTGAATCCCAATAGGGATATTAATCCCACATCGTCTAATAATTGAAATACTAGGAAATAGAGTAGTATATATTGAGGGGCCTTAGCATTTAAAAACCAAATGAGATATTAATCCCACATCGTCTAGGAATTGAAATGCTAGAAAATGGAGTAGTATACATTTAGAGGCCTTAGCAATTGAAAACCAAATGGGATATCAATCCCACATCGTCTTGGAATTGAAATGCTAGAAAATGGAGTAGTATATAAGGGGTGTGTTTAGTAAATGACATTAGAGGGAATGAACATAGCCTTTATTTAGTCTAGGTTCTAGTTTGAACGGGAAAATAAGGGGTGTGCTGAAGTGCTTTACACTTCAACCTTTATTTAGTCTAGGAAGTAGAAATTGAAGTGCTAGGAAATGAAGTAGTATATATTGAGAGACCTTTGCATTTGAAAACCAATAGGGATATTAGTCCCACATCGTCTGGAAATTGAAATGCTAGGAAATTGAGTAGTATATATTGAGAGGTCTTAGCATTTGAATCCCAATAGGGATATTAATCCCACATCGTCTAATAATTGAAATACTAGAAAATGGAGTAGTATATATTGAGGGGCCTTAGCATTTGAAAACCAAATGAGATATTAATCCCACATCGTCTAGGAATTGAAATGCTAGAAAATGGAGTAGTATACAATGAGAGGCCTTAGCATTTGAAAACCAAATGGGATATCAATCCCACATCGTCTAGAAATTGAAATGCTGGAAAATGGAGTAGTATATAAGGGGTGTGTTTAGTAAATGACATTAGAGGGAATGAACCTAGCCTTTATTTTGTCTAGGTTCTAGTTTGAGCGGGAAAATGAGGGGTGTGTTGAAGTGCTTTGCACTTCAACCTTTATATAGTTATAGATATGTATATTGTTGAAAGAAGAAATCATAAATAATGAGAATATTGATATTTTAATCATGAAGTTGGTATAACAACTATGTTTCTTACATCTTGTGAAAAATTTAAAAGTGACAAATATTTCAAACCAGAGAGAATATACTCTACTCTATAGTTATTAAATTTTAAAAAAATTTATAAGAACTAATAATAATTTTAAATTAATTGTTTCCACCAGACATACTTTTTCTTTTTTCTCTCTTTAAAGAAGGGGATCAACACATTTCACCGCTCCCCCCTTGATGCACTTCACAGAGGCGCCTAGCTATGCTAGGGAGGGCAATGTCATTCCCTCTAACCACTGGTGGGGGAATCGAACCCATGACCTCCAGGTTGGAAGCCATGAATCCTAACCATCAGGCTAAGACCCCACGTGCTTTCCACCAGACATACTATACATATTGGATTGGGACAAACTAAAGAGAAATGTATACTGCTCTATGGAATGTACATCAAGCTTTCACATATAAAACATCAAATACTTATATCCGTATATATTTCATAAATATGTTTATATATAAAGGACTCATTTCCTCGTATCTTGCATTCATAATCCTCTAATGTCCAACGCGACGGGTCTATGTTGACACCCATGTCCAAAAATCATAGTAGAATTGGTGCTTTTTTTTTCTTAATTTTTTTACAAACTTGTAACTTGTATTCGTGCTCTAATTGAATGGATTGACGGACATGAAGCATAATGGAGTAGTCGGAGTAATGTGATATTAATCCCACATCGTCTAGGAAGTAGAAATTGAAGTGCTAGGAAATGAAGTAGTATATATTAAGAGACCTTAGCATTTGAAAACCAATAGGGATATTAGTCCCACATCGTCTAGGAATTGAAATGGTAGGAAATTGAGTAGAATATATTGAGAGGTCTTAGCATTTGAATCCCAATAGGGATATTAATCCCATATCGTCTAATAATTGAAATACTAGGAAATGGAGTAGTATATATTGAGGGGCCTTAGCATTTAAAAACCAAATGAGATATTAATCCCACATCGTCTAGGAATTGAAATGCTAGAAAATGTAGTATACATTTAGAGGCCTTAGCAATTGAAAACCAAATGGGATATCAATCCCACATCGTCTTGGAATTGAAATGCTAGAAAATGGAGTAGTATATAAGGGGTGTATTTAGTAAATGACATTAGAGGGAATGAACCTAGCCTTTATTTAGTCTAGGTTCTAGTTTGAGCGGGAAAATGAGGGGTGTGTTGAAGTGCTTTGCACTTCAACCTTTATATAGTTATAGATAGGCATAGTGAGAGTAAGGGTAGAAGAGTTCTTTCTTTTATAGGCATGTGTTGACACTACAAGAAAATGAGAATTTAGCTGCAAAATTGTTTTGTAGTTAAAAGAAAAACTTTAGCGATGCATTATTGTTTTGTAGAAAAATCACTAACTTTTGGCGACCAAATTAGTTTTGTAGCCAAATTGACTAAGGCAACAAAACAAAATTATTCGCCTTGAATGAAGTTTTCTTTTTCTTATTTTGGATTTTTGGCGTTCTAAAGTTCCCGCATGGATCGAAAAGTAAATAACATTTTGCTAGAAAAATATAGTACTGTGCTTCATTTACTATCTTAATTCTGTTTACACTACCTTTACTCTAACTTCAAACTTCAGTAAAATTGGGATTTTCAATATATAGTAGTAATCATTATGTTGAAAAGTAGTTTACAAGCTAAAAATCCCCCTATTTTTTATGTCAACGAATCTAATGGGAGGGTGAGTAGAAATAATTTTGATTTCAATATTTTCTAGTAATTTAGATTTTCGTATGAAATGAAAAAAAATATGTCAAAATCTTGCAAAAAACTAGTTTTTTCTTAATATAAGAAAAAGCTAGTTTTAAAGCACTAAGTCTAATTGATAAGAGTGATGAACTGTTCTGAAAACTAATTTTTTATAACATTTTGAAAAAAAAACTAGTTTTTCACAAGAGTTACTCAAAAGATATAAATAAAAAATTTTAATAATAACAAGGAAAACATAAAAATAACAAATGTGATTTTACCAAATCTTTAAAATGTTTCTTACACCATCCCAAAATAAAATAACTATTTACAAAAGCAAAAATTATACCAAAATGAGTGTCTATTTTTCAAGAAAATTATTGTTTCTAATTTTTTATATTATTTTCACTATTCATTACTTTTTCCATCCCACTAAAAGTACACTTTTTATTTTTTATTTTGGACACGTTAATTAAGAAAAAGTGTAAATGATGTAAGTGTTGTGAGTATAAAAAGCGAGATATGAGATAATATAAATTAGTGAATAATAAGAGGATAGTTGTTTTCTTTTTACAATAATTGGATAGTTATTGTGAATATGCAAGCAATTCTCATTGAAAAGTGAGGTATGAAGGAGAATGTGAGATAGTGAATAATAAGTGTATATTTGTTGTGAATACGTTAGTAAGTCTCATTGACTAAATAATTATTTTAAAGTTTCCATTTTAAGAAAATATAATTTTTAGTTGAACAACCTTTCAGAAAACGTAAAATCTAAGGAGAACGCGTTTCTCCATACAGTATTGGAGAAACGCGTTTCTGGATATAGATTTTATAGTTTCTGGATATTCATTTGTATGTTTCTGGATATAGATTTTATAATTTTTGGATATACATTTTATAGTTTCTGGATATTCATTTGTATGTTTCTGGATATTCAATTGTGTAGTTTCTGGATATACATTTTATAGTTTCTGGATATTCATTTGTGGATATTTTCTGGATATCCTTCAGATAGTATATGTTTTATATTTTTAGTGGGGTAATGAAAATTTAAAGATTGTTATTGATAGTATTTATAATAAAATGACTCTTAAAGGTAACGTACTATACCCTTGTCTATCAAATAATGCAAAGTACTGCATTATTTTATAACAAGTTTTATAATTTTATAAAATTAACATAAAATTATTGTTCAAAGTTTTTTCGTAATATTATAAAAATGTGTGACATTTAGACATTCATTATGTGACAGAGCGAGTAAAAAATGTGTAATGTCTTTTTAAGTTAATGTCTCTCCGCCTCATTTTAAATTGCGATTTTTTTTCATACTAGGAGTCTCACTTAAAATTGCAAAGACACAAAATGGAAGCTTTATAATATTTTTTAATTAATATGATGCACTTGTTATATTCACACATATTAACCACTTACTATTTTCTATCTCACTTGATCGAACCAACATTGTATAATGACTCACTTGATCAGGTAGCGGAAAAGATACTTTGGACGAACGACGGACAACTGTAAAACAGACATCGTTAAGCCGCGAGAGTTTAGCCCCGCACAAACCATTCGGTGTGTGAATAAGAATTTGTTTGTAGAGAAAGTATAAAGACGGAAAAAAGGAGAAATGTATTGTGTGACGGTGACGTACAGAACGTACCTTTTATGTGAGGGGTTGGACCCATATTTATATCTTGGGCAAATGACAATTTAGGGCCTGAAGTATACAGGCGGTACCACATTGGGGCCTGAAGTCTTAAAACTGTCAATTTGGGACCCGAAGTTACTATTTTGATCAATTTGGGTTTTTTTGACGTTTTCCGTCAAAAAAGGCCGTTAAGTGACCATGTAATATGCACGTGAGATTCAGTGAGGGCATTTTGGTCATTTCATAGACTTCAGGACCAAAAAAAAAAAAAACTTAAAAAAAAAACAAACAAACAAACAATTTCTTCCCCAAATCTCTCCCTCCTTCCTAGGGGTGTAAGTGGTTCGGTTCAAACCGCGGTTTCAGACCGAACCGAACTAAACTATGCGGTTTGGTTTGGTTTTCAAGTATGAATGGTTCGGTTCGGTCTCATATATTGACAAACCACATGGTTCGGTTTGGTTTGTGGTCTGACCCTCCCAAACCAAACCAAACCGCGATTTGAGACCGCGAGACTGAACCACCTAACCGAACCGCGAGACCAAACCGAACCACATTACATAAACTAATCCTAGCCCTTGTTTTGTATCTTATTTAATATTTTTGTATCTTTATTAAAATTTACATAAACTAATCATAACCCCCATTTTGTATTTTATTTAATATTAATTTCATCATTTGTTATCTTCATTACGACACATAAGTAATCAAGTTTTCTCCACGATCGCCATTGTAAAGTGTTTTTCTTCCTTCGACCTCTCTCTTCCTCTAGTCTCTTAAACACTCGCATTTTTCTCTCTTCCTCCATGATCACAGAACCGTGGTTTGAACCGTAGTCTAAATAATGGTATGAACCACGGTCTGGACTGCGGTCTGAACCGCATAATTGAACCGCGGTTTGAACCAAACCGAACCAAACCATAGCGGTTTGGTTTGGTTTGGTTTGAATTTTTTCATGGTTCGGTTCGGTTTGGAATTTTTCCAAACCGATGACTAGTGGTTCGGTCTGTAAATTCCCCCAAACCGAATCAAACCGAACCATTTACACCCCTACTCCTTCCACCCCGTCTCCTTCCCCACCAAATCGTCCTCCACACCCCCATTAATCCCGGCACCTCACTACCGATTCAAATCCCAAACAACCCAAATCATTCCCAACCTTATTCGCAAATTGAGCATCTCCAAACATAATTATATCCAACAACTCAACGACTCCTCTCTCAAATCAACTCAACGACCTCCATCTCCACTCTTCAACCTCACCCTCGGCCAAGAACTCAATGACCCCTCTCTCAAATCAAGCAACGCCGGAAGAGAGGAACCCAAATTCGTCGGTAAAGTGGCTGCAGATGGAAGATAGGAAACCCAGATTTGATTTGTTTTTGATTTAGAAACACAAATCTGGGTTTGAATTTCATCTTTTTGAAACCCAGATTTGGGTATGAATTCGAATTTGATTTTCGATTTGCTTAGACATGGCTGCTGCACACGTGTGTGATACTTGATTAATCTCACAAGGAGCTGCTAGTTTGGAAACCCAACTAGCAAACCCAAACCTGGGTTTGAATTTCATACTTATGAAATAAATATTTTTTGCTTAAAAAATGAAATATTTAGTTTTAGTTTAATTTTTTTTGTTTTTTATTTACATTATATAATTATCCAATCTAAAATAATTAATAATTTTTTTGAAGCAAAATAATTAGTAATTTAAATTATTAGAAAAAAGGATAATAGTTAATATTTTAAATTATTTTAAATCATATTAACTATTATCTTTATTTTTTTCAATATTTTAAATTTACTAATTATTTTTTGTAAAAAAAAACTAAATATTTTTATTTATTATTTTATAAGGTAAATGACACTTTAGGACCTGAAGTCTATGAAATGACCAAAATGAAATCTCACGTGCATATCACATGGTCACTTAACGACCTTTTTTTACGGAAAACGTCAAAAGCCCTAAATTGATCAAAATTGTAACTTTGGGCCCTAAATTGACACTTTTAAGACTTCAGGCCCCAATGTGATACCGTCCGTATACTTCAGGCCCTAAATTGTCATTTGCTCTTATATCTTTAGGGTGAAGTATCCTACAAAAATAGGAAATCTTTAGATAAGTCATAATAGAAAAGTGAATCCTTGTCGCACAAGTCTATTTGTGTGAATATGAATCCTGAAAAGAATAGGATTCTATGAACGATTTTATATTTGTGTAGGGAAAACATACCTCATAATTAGGAGATAAATTAAGACTAAAACATATAATAAGAAGTAAAATAGGAGGATATGTATATTCTTTTCACCACTAATAATTACTTTTCCACTATGTTTACTCACAACACCTTAAAATATTTCTAATTTTTTTAACGTCCTTTATAAAGATGGAATAAGATAAAAATAAATAACTTACTACAATGACAAATTGATGGAATTAATGCTAAAATATTTCTAATAATTTTTTAACTTCCTTTATAAAGAAGGAACAAGATAAAAATAAATAACTTACTACAATGACAAAATTAATGGAAATAATACACTGACAAATTTCAGAAAAAAATTCAAATATTTTGACAATTTTTATAGTTTTTTCTCATCACTATTCCATCATGGTTCTCTCTATTTCAAAAAGATAATCTTGTTTGACAAGATTTTTTTATATATACAAGCAACCTTTTTTATAAATGACATCACATGTTTGTACCTCTTTAAAATTGCATTATATTATTTTTCATCTCATAATAAATGTTACATTTTTAATTTTCATTCCAAAGTAAATATACTAGCATTTATAAATAAAAGATTAATTTTATTGTAATATTGTCATAATATAAATAATGTGAAATTAAATAAAATGCATTTCATAAAACATTTAAAAATCAACCATATCATCAACATTATAAACTGAAGGATATTCTTGTAGTTTTAGGACTTTGCATAGTCCCAAAATACTTTTAGTTTTAGGAATTTTCACTCATAAAAATTAAAAAAAAAAAATACATATTAAATATACAAATTATTCTTTGAATATTTCAATTAACTAGATAATTAAATATTTTTACAATAACAACTAGTTAATCATAAATAAGGGTAGTTCAGGTAAATATGTCAAAGTTTTATAAAAAAAAAATTAAAATTATAAGTATTTTGAGATAAAAAAATATGTTCTAAAATTGCAAGTATTTTGAGAAGAAGGAAGTAATACTTAACTACTTACTTTATCATACAAAAAAGTCTAGCCTAATTGGGTAAAAAAAAAAATGGGTTTTTATAGAAAATAATTACTCCATCTCACTGTTAATTAATGCATATCATCAAATTTAAGACAATGATTAAGTATCTTTTTAGCATTTCTAGGTTTTTTACACTATTTGGTGGTGCAAATAGTAGCACCCGATCCCTTATAGTCCCAATGGCCGAATAAATCTTGGAAGTTGGTTATTAAGTTTTTTGCTTTTGATAGTTAAGGTGATTGCATGATAATTTTTTTATCCAAACCATTTGTTGATTTGTTGCATCCTATCAGAACCCAAAGAACAATTACTATATCCACAAAGATTATCCATTTTTATACATACTAAAAATGAAAACAAAGTAAACAAACTTAAAAAATGAAAATTACATCTCAGATCACTAGTTGGCAGTCAAAAGTATAACATTGATGAATTGGAGTGAAGATATTCCCTTATTAAGATAAACTTAGTCATTCCGCCGCACAGTTAATCGAAATAAAAATCTACATCACCAGAGCACAATGGTTCATCATCATAAGAGTCATAGTGATTCAGCTTTGAGCCCTCAAAGTTGACGGTGGCAACATGAGCAGCAAGATTTAGGATCTCCTCATCTACATCAAAGCCAGTGCAAAAGCGGAGCTCAAGGTTCTCAAGATTCTTGCACCCTTTCATAATTGTCAAAAGATCACTGCGTTCAATCCATGAATCCTCCAACGATAAACGCTTAAGGTTTGGGAGTAGGTTGGCAATAGCAGATGCCTCACTTTGCCTAATGTTAACATTATCAGCACTTAACCACGCAAATTTTTTGCAGTGGATGCTAATCTCAGGAATAATTTCCGCCAATGAAAAGCCTTCACCAATTCTCAAAGACTCTAAGTCTTTCCATTTGCAAAAGGAGCTCGAAAGCACTAGGCTTTCTGAAAGGAAATCATCATCATCATCATCATCATATGATGGTAAGGCCAGCCACTTTAAACTCGGACATCTATTCCAAAGATTCGAAAAAAAAAAAAAAAAAAAAAAGACGTTAGTTAAGTTCGATATTACATTATTGAAGGATGTTTACAAACACTATTCCTCATTCCCAAAATAATCGTCACCTTTCAAGAAATCATTATATCTATTTTTTATCTTTATTTTGTTTAGATTGTACTGACAATACTTTTTTGTCTTTCTGCAAAATTCACTAAGAAGTTATCAAATCTTAAAAAAAAAATTAAAAAAAATTAAAAAAATTTGAAGTGAATGTTAGATTTTGTAAAACACTTTCAGCTCTAATGGTCCTACCTTACTTGAAACCATATTTTGTCAACACTCAACAGGTGACTAGAAACTGAATGTATAAAACAAATTCAGGAAGAGCAAAAAATCAGAAAAGCAATCACCATAACTTACCCATCACTGATACAATCGAGTACTTCTTGCGTCATGTACTCGCTGGATTGAAAACCAATCCCATTGGCCAATCCTTTGCTACGGCCAATCGCAAACTTAACAAACGCTTCATCTTCATGTGAACGGCCCCTTGGAAAGGAAATAGTTTGCCAGCATAAAGGACTAACACTGGTTTTGTACCATGACTTGCATACAATTGATACAGCCTCCACGAGTGAAACCAATCCAACTCTAACAAAAATCTGCACCAAGCAATCACCGGGTAAATCCTCCCATTTCCGGTCAGCCATCTGTGACATAACAATCATACACTTATCAACAGTCAATATCAAAATTAAGATGTTGGAATCTTATATAAATGGAAGAATTTAAAGCATAAAAGAGAAAGCAAAATAAATAGATAATGCCTGTGAATTCGGAAAAATATGAATAACCTTTTTGCAGCTTTGTAATCTGCTCAAAGATGGAGGGATGGGATGGCAACGTTGTGACTACACTAGTACCCATAAATATATATTCAGAGACATGTCATACGGAGTATCTTGAAGTGATTAAAGAGGGAACTGAAAGGTTGTTTACCTGAAAGGGGAGGGTAGAAGAAGTTGGAAAACTATACATAAGTCTGTTTTTGAATTCCCAAGTTTCGAACCAATTAATGAGACAAGGGAACAAATACCAAACGATTCAACGTAGAATTGTGTTTGATGTCATTAAGCATTTAATGCTTGTTGCTTAATAATTTTCCTTCCTGCAAATACTTGAAACTAAGGATGAACCCTTAACTTGAATTGTAACAATCATTCATATTCCTATTAACGAACAAACATCATTATTCCCACTTGTAATTGATGGTCTACGAGCAGTATTTACCTTATACCAATTGTACAAGGAAGATAACAACATACAACAATATCAATATGAAAATGATGATGACAAAAACGTTCAGATCAGCGGCATGTTGTATCATGTATGTTTGAATAGCCTGAAAAAGATGAACAAACACGTAAACTAGCCAGGGCTTATCGGTGAATGTCCTCCGGTGTGGGAGTAATTATTTGTATGATATAGAGAGCAAATCAATTGACAAGAGTTGATAGTCAAAAGATGCGTTACCAGAATTATGTGAATTATGACTTGTATTTATAGGTGTAGAATATAGAGTCCATTTTTGAATAGGAAGTTGTATGAGAGGGTTATGATGCTAGTTGGATTATAACTTCCCACTGTAATTGTTTGATTAGGATTAGAATTGCCTTTTATACGTATGCCTAGGGAGGCCTATTTCCTTGCCTTGATGATGACCAAGGAGGCCCTTGGTCGTCTTTAGTCTTTTGAAGCCTTCGTCGGCTTTTGTAGGTGCCTTGGTCGGCATATGTGAATTTTGTGTCTTAGTCATTTTATTCACTCTGCTATGTCTAGGTCGACATAATGGGAAATGACGAGTATAGTTAGGGAAGCCCACTCCCTATGTTGAATTTGAGACTTGTATGGATTATAATTTGGGCCCAATCCATTGGGTCTTGCCCGATTATGACCCACGTTCGTACCTCGTTTTATACTGTTCATTGGCCCCCGACTTCCTAGCTCGGCTATGTCGAGGAGGAAGTGGTGCTCGACCTTTGCTTAAACGAATATGAACGGGTTATTACGAATCACGAGGCAACAATCATTTATCCGTCGGTTAGTACACGTTGGGTGATGCGCCCCATTATTGACGAGACATTCTTGTTGGGAACACGCCAAAGCATTAATTGTGGAGAGGTGGACGACTCAACCCGTTTTTTAACATCTACCCGTTTAGATCTGGGTATAAAAGCCAAATCCCTTTCCATTTTTACTCTTTTATCACTGTATGCAAATTGAGAGACTTATTTGAAAAACCGCAAGAAACTTCAGGGCTTGTATTCGATTTCTTTGCCAATCTCTAGTGTTTGAGTTGATTTGTTCGTGTTTCCATCCATCATCCTTTGATTCAGGTATAATTTCTTCCATTTTGTCTATTTTCTTTATTGTTTTTGGTGGGTTCTTCTTGAATCCGCCTTTGTTACACCTTTTTGAAGCTTTTCTTGAACCACTCTTTGTACTTTCCTCATCATAGTCATGGCCCATACTTTGAGAAGTAACCCAAATGCCTTGTATTGCTATCACACCCAAAATCATAGAATCTACCAACGAATTGATGAATTGATGGTACTTGAATGATGTTAAGCCTAAGTGAAATTGGAGAGATATTGATGAGGTACCAATCTCATATAACCGACGTGCATTACCCTAGTCGGTTTAGGATCGACTGACTGGATGTAGATTCCCCAAATGTCGTGTTGTTCTACAGTTGGATTGAGATCCTTGATCACATCAACCTGTATTATCTGAAGTCCGATCATTTGGAGCGTCCTTTGATGGGTAAGGGTCCCTCCTCGACATTTTGTATAATTGGCCGGGGAGGGATGCTTCCTCGTCCTCGTCTTTACATGACTTAGCCAAAATCTGATCCTTTTTCTTTCGTTTATGCAGCTATGACGGGAAGAGGAAGTAACCTTGCCCGTCAGACTAGTCCCTCGACTTCTGGGAGGATCGTAGATTCATTTGCCGAGGGAGCCCATTCTGGGGGCCGAGGGAGAGGTCGAGGTAGGTCCAACCGAGGTAAAAGTTATACCCCTAGGCCCAAGCCCACCAAAGCCGGGGAGAAAATGATTGAGGAGTTACATTCTAAGTATGGAGTGTCGAGGGATAGTATCGCCTTTCATACTTCCCCGGTGCTCCTGCAAAGGATAAGGAGGCAATGAAGGATTTTTGTATAGCCTCAATTATGTTCATTTCTTCTACAAGCAATTCCAACTCGATATCCGTCTTCCCCTTGACCCATTTATTTGTGAGTTCCTCGAGGACATGCAGGCGGTCCCTGTAATGATAGGTGCCAATGCCGTGAGGTTTCTCACCGACTTCATCGTCTTATGCCATAGTCTAGGCTTTAAACCCTGCCAGTCGGCATTCCACCACTTCTTCACCGTTACCTACAAGGAGGACACTAGGGTTTTACTGGTGAGGAGTGATCCCAACCAACCCAAGCTTATCTACCCCATGTCTTGCAAGGTGTCGGGGTGGAATAATCATGTTATAAGGGTGGAGAGACAAGACTGGGAATTTGTTGCTCCCTCCAAGTTCCCCGGTGTTCCTAAGCAGTTATGGAGGCCTGAATGGAGCAACCATTTGATTAAGAGACTAAGGCAGTTTGCCGAGGAAGAAACTCTGTGTTGGTCAAGTCTGGAGACCGACCAGAGGTATTACGTGCAAGCAAGGATTATGTTTGGGCCTTTGAACGGTCTGGTGCCCCTCGTCCTCGTTGTTAGAGGGATTAGGTTTCCCGACTGGAGGGTGCACCCCGGCTTCGTTTTTCATGATGAGTGCGAATATGCAAACTCTATGATGATAGGTGTCTTGCCGACGATGGCGTAGTCGGCTGTAAATTTTTCTTCCTCCTCGTCTTTATACTTGTACAATTTTATTTATCATTTTATCCTTCATCGTCATTCCACTTCCTGATCTTCCTCGTTTTTGTACATTTGACCGAGGAGCAGATTAAGAAGATGGAAGAGGAGATTTTGGACCCTCGGGCATTGATGAAGCTCAAGAGGAAGACTTCTCGGTCCTCTGCCTGAAATAAAAGACGAGATAACGTTGTCGCTCGTCAGGCTATTCTGTCCACCAACGATGCTGGGACGCTGCCCTTGAAGCCGGTGGGAGGTGTTGGTGCCCCACCGAGGAAGGAACTGAAGGGCAAGAGGCCCAATAGGAGGGACAAGGTTCCCAAATTCTGGCTCCTTAAGCCGAGGAGGCCCCACGTCCGGCCGGTCTGACTAAGACCGAGGAGCCTGAAGCCGCCCAAAGAACTCATGGTCAAAAAAGGCCAAGGACTAAAGTTATGGCAGAGGAGCCCTCTTGAAAGGGTTGCTACTAGTTCCTCCTCGGATGAAGTGACTGCTCGGCGCACGTGAAAACGTATGCTGAAGCCGAGCATGTGGCTAAGGAGTTGACCGTCAACCCAACAATCAAGGGTTTTGACGTGCTGGCCAGGAAGGGCCCTAAGCTCAAGCTAGGTCGACCTGTTGTCCATCGTGCCATGGACGAAGATTTGCTCAACCAACTTATTGATATGAAGCCGAGTAAGGAGCATCTGGCCGATAGAAAGGGCTTCCTTCTAAGCGAGGTACGCTTACTCGTCATTACTTAATTTTCTCTTCTCGATTTTTATTATACTTGTACATGTATTGATCAATTTTTCCCTCGTTGTGTAGCTTGCAACAGTTACTGCCTATGAGGTAATAAGGAGCAAGGCGGCCGATGAGCTTGAGCAGAAACTTGATCGTCAGATCGAGAAGAATAAGGCCGACATGACCAAGGCATTTGAATTGCTCAAGTCATTGAGGAAGGAGGTCGACGAGCAAAAGGTAGCCAAGGAAGAGGCCGAGAGGGCAGCCAAGGAGGCGCAGGAGAAGGCCAAAGAGGTACAAAAGGCCGGGCAAGAGGAGATAAAGAGGCTCCAGGCTGAGCTTAAGAGAATTGCCGAGGAGGCTAGTGCTCGGTACAAATAGTTAGAAGCCAGCTTGCCTTCCCAGGTAGCTATGCTATCTCTGAGTACAAAGACAACCCGACTTTCAAGCAGGCTTTGGCTGATAAGACGGTCACCATGTATTCTGATGGCTATCTCCATTTAGCCAGAAGGGCCTTGGTGGACCCATCTTTGAATGCCGATGTAGGCTTGCTAGCTCGGCTTGTCTGCCAAGATGCATATGATGACCTGTCCGGTCAGGGCACTCTCTCGTGCCTTATTCTGAAAATGTGCTCAAGGTAATTGCCGCCCAAGATTTTAGGGAAGGCCGAACAGCGTGGGTCCCCTTTTAGTTGATCCTCTGAATATAAACACTTTGATTGAGAAGATTCAAGACAAGGAAGAGCATGCCGAGGAGGAGCACACTGAGCAGGTCACCATCCCAGAAGCTGATGCTGATCAAGACGATTTATTTAGGGATGGGGATCAGATCAGCCTAGATAGCTTTTTTCTGCTTTTTTCTTTTTTGATGTAACTTTTGAATAGGCCGATCTATACTTCAACTTTCTATCAATATAATGCCTTTCTTCAACTCTATGTCGTCTTTATTTCACTGCATCTTTGAACTGATTTTGTCTTGAATGCTTATATGTTGAATGTTCGTTTGTATGGTGAGTGTCTGTTGTATGTTGAATATTTGTCTAAGTATCCAGCCTTTTTTGATGTCGAGGAGGATCACCTCGTCGTTTGGAATTAGTTCTTAAACCGAGGAAGCTCATTCGGTCTAATCACTTGGATAAATAGTGAACCTATTCATTAAGCCGAGGAAGGTTATTCAGCTTAACACTTAAATAATTTTTTAGGAACTTATTCCTTATTGCCGAGGAAGGTTACTCGGACTTGCTTTTGGGAGTTTACCTCTTTATGTCGAGTAGGGTCGTTCGACACAAGTCTTGGGTAATTTATTGATGTTTTACCTCTCTATGATGAGAAAGGTTATTCGACATAGGTCTTAAATAAATTTGAGTACTTGTCTCTTCATGCCGAGTAGAATTGTTCGGTCATAAGTTTTAAACAATTTTTAGGTTTCATCTCTCTATGCCGAGGAAGGTCATTCGACATAGGTCTTATATAAATTTTGGAGGTTTTATCTCTTTACGACGTGGAAGGTCATAGGTCTTAGATAAAGAGTGGGATTTTATCTCTAAGGTGAGGAAGGGGCTTCCTCGTCTTTTCAGAGTTGTCTTCTGCTAGTCAATTGCATTGATGAAAACTAAATCTTCATTAATTGAAAATGATTACATCAAACTGCAATTCTATTTGACTTTAAAATAAAGAAAAAGACTAACAAGTACTAATGTATTACATCAAAAACAAACTATAAGCTAATGATAGTATTTCCGTAGATGATATGAATGTCACGGATGTTTCAGCTCTTGCCCATCTGGGGTCTTCAACCTGTAGGTCCCTTCTCTGATAACTTGAGAGATGATGTAGGGGCCTTCCCAATTTGGTGAGAGCTTGTTCCGTTCTGTCTTTCTACCAATAGCTTCAATCTTTCTAAGTACCCGGTCTCCGAATTGCAATACTCTTTTGTTGACTCGTTTGTCCTGGTAGGCTTTGGTTTTTTTGCTTGTAGTTCACCTCACCATCCTCATCTGAGCAGCTAGTCTTTTCTTATCTACTAGACCTAGGTCTAGCAGCACCTTGTTGACTTGTTCATCATAGTTTGAATTTCTTGTCGTAGGGATAGCCATTTCAGCTGGTGTCATAGCCTCAAAACCGAAGGTCTGTGCGAATGGGGTTTCCCCGGTGGGCTCCCGGGTGGTTGTGCGAACTGCCTTATAAGGCAAAGGAAAGTTTGTCCATCCATCTACCATCACTTCCTTCTAGGTTCTTGGTTAGGGTTGTAAGCACCAACTTGTTGGCTGCCTCCGCTTATACATTGCATTGAGGTCTGCTTAAAGATAACTTGATGTGTCCGACTCCTAGTCTGTTCAATTCTGTTGTGAATGTCTTAGAAAACTGGAGAGCATGATCTGAGATGATAGTGTGTGGAACCCCGAAGCGACACCCGATGAAGTCGTGGACAAAGTTGATTGCGTTCTCCTCAGTTATTTTGGCTAAGTCTTTTGCTTCTATCCATTAGGATAAATAATCGACTGCCGCGATCACGTATTTGCAATTGCCTCAGGCGGGGAGGGGGGGAAGGGTCTGATGATGTCGATTCCCCACATGTCAAATGACCGAGTAGGAATTATGAGTATCATTCCACTGCCGGCAGTCTAGGAATATCAGCATATCTCTGGCACTTGTAACACTTTCTTACGTAGGCTTGCGCATCATCTCTCAGGTTTGGCCAATAGTAACTTAGCGTGATAATTTTATCTGCTAAGGTTCTAGCCCTTGGTGACCGCCACAGATGCCTTCGTGGACTTCTGCCAAAAGATTTTTTATTTCCTTGGGATAGACACATCTCAACAGGGGTTTGTGAATGATCTTCTGTAGAGGATCTCGTTCAACACTGTGAACCTTACTGACTTCTTCTTGATAAGCCTATCACGTGTCTCGTCCTCCCTATCTAGGAGCATCACTCATAGTCTTACGTAGGCAGGTTCTTCGGCAAATACTATGAGTCGGTTATAATCATGATCTGCCACGTCAATAGTTGTCAGTTTAGATAGAACATCTGCTACTTGGTTGTCTTCCCGACCTATTTGACTTATTTCAAAAAAATTCAGCTTCTTTGTCATGTCTAGGACGAGGTTTATTTATTTTGTAAGTATGGGATGCTGAGTGTTGTACTCCCCCTTTATCTATTTGGCTACGAGCTGGGAGTCACAAAAGGCAGCGATTTTGGTTGCTTCATAGAAGGAAGCCAATTCTATGTCAAATATCAGAGCCTCATACTCTGCTTGATTGTTGGAAGCAGGGAACTTGAATCTGATTATGTCCTGTATGGTATGTTCCCCATCGTGACTTGCCAATACAATTCTTGCTCCGCTTCTTAGTGACTGACCCATCTGTGTATGTGTATACGAGTCAGCAGTTAGGTGGAAGCTCAATCATAAAATCGACCAGAGGCTATGCTATGAGTGTCTTCCTAGGATGGTATCTAATATCAAACTCATTGAGTTCGATAGACCAATTAAGGAGACGTCCTGAGCTGTCCAACTTATACAAGATTTTCTTCAGGGGCGCATTGGTATACACAGTTATGGGATGTGCAGAAAAATATGCTTCAAAGCTTTCTTGTCGCTATTACTAGGACGTAGGCTATCTTTTCTGCATTGAAGTATCTGTTTTCCACATCTGATAATGCCTTGGAGACATAATAGATAGGTTTCTGAGTGGTTCCTTCATTTCGGACTAGTACCGCAGCTATGGCGTGGTCTATGGTTGCTAGGAAGATGTATAGCATTTCTCCCGTAACAGGGTTGATCAACAAAGGAGTGGATCCCAAGTACTCCTTCAACTGTTTGAACGATTCTGAGCATTCAGATCTCCATGAGAAGCTCTTGGTCCCCTTCAGGACTTTGAATAAAGGCAGCGATTTCTCCGCATACTTTGCAATAAATCTCCCAAGAGCTGCTATTATTTCATTCAGCCTTTGAACCTACTTGATGCTGGTAGGTTCTTTCATGTCTATTGAGGCTTTGATTTTTTTCAGATTCGCCTCGATCCCTCTTTGTGATACCATAAAACCTAGGATCTTTCCGGCTATCACCCCGAACACACATTTACTTGGATTCAACTTCATGTTGTTCGCTCGTAAGTTCCCAAAGGTTTCTTCCAGGTCTGTGGCATAACTGCATGTCCTAGTCTTAATTAATGACCATGTCATTAATGTTGGCTTCTATGTTAAGGCATATCTGCTCCCCAGAGACTTTGTTGACCATACGTTGGTAGGTTGCGCCAGCATTTTTAAGCCCGAAGGGCATCATATTATAACAATAAATTCCTCCAGCTAGTTTGACAATTATGTGGAGAGGATAAATGTTTTTCGGGCATGCTTTGTTGAGATCTGAGAAGTCTACACACATTTGCCACTTACTGTTCTGTTTTTTTACCATCACAACATTGGCCAACCAAACAGGATGGGTTGCCTCTCTGATGATTCCCGCACTTAGCAGTTTCTGCACTTCCTCTTTGATAGCATATTCCTTCTCGTTTGCAAAAATTCTCCTTGTCTGCATGATAGGTTTAGCAGACGGGTCGACTTCCAACTTGTGGAGAGCCACTTCTTGCTTTATTTCTCTCGTATCCTAGACCTTACAGGTAAAGACATCTAGATTGATTTTTAGAAGGGTGATGATTTCCTCCCTTTCTTTTAGGGAGAGCTGGCCCCCGATTTTTTTTTTCTGCACTGGATAGTCAGGATTAAGTATGATTTTCTCCAGTTCATCTACGGGCTTCATTTCTGTACCGTCTCGAAACTGCAAAGTTTCAATGATTATTTTTCTTAGCCTTCTATCTTCATCACCATTTATGTCTAGGTCTTCCATCTCGACTAGGTTGTCTACGTCCGACAGCTCTCCTAGTCTCAAGTCAGGGTTGTCCCCCGAGTTCTGGCCGCTGACGAGATGAGGGGCTATATCCTGGACGGACAGAACTGTTTCATTGCATTCGTGGATATCTAGAATCAAGTGCTCATCCCCTGCTTCAAAAATCAGATTTAGCTTGAAGCTAGTGATGGTAGTCTTTTTACAGACTTGGAGATTTTTAGATTTTTCTCTACCGTGTCTACCTCCACCTTTCTGGCAGTTTTTCTGCTTCTCATCACATGTTCCAAGAATTCTTTGGGGGTCGCCCTTACGCATCCGATTCCATCACGAGTGGGAAATTTAACTCGCTGGAGAGGGAGGGAGGCGACCAACCCAAGTTTGCCTTGACTTGGAATGCCTAGGATGGCATAGTATTCACTTACCAGGTCCATGACCACGAATGTTACTGTGGCCTCTGCTCGGAAGGGATGCTCTCCAACTTCTAATAATAAGTCAATTGTCCCCATGGCACTGACTTTATGGTTGGTGAAGCCTTCTAGTCTTCTAGAGTATGGCTCCAGCATGCTATCTTTCAGGTTCATTTTCTTGAAAGTAGAATAGTACAGAATGTCCCTATAGCCCCCGAGTCTATGAGGAGTCTCTCTGATTCACAATTGTCAATTCTTCCCTTAATCACCAAGGGTTATACGCGAGCCGCGCGACTTCGGCTAGCTCATTGGGGGAGAAGCTAATACTTCTTCCTTATAAATCCTGGGGGGAATGTAAGACCTTACTTTGCTCGTGTATCTGGTCTTTTAGCTTTTTATTGGAAACAGTTTACTACTTTATAACATGGAGCTTTGCTCTGGGAGGCCTGTCTTCCCTATCATCATCTTTGTTATCGTTATTGTCATCATTTCTTCTTCGCTTGTTATCCTTTCTTATAACGTATCGATCAAGTTTTCCCTCTTCTACCCATCTCTGAATCATTCTCTTAAGGGATATGCAGTTTTTCGTGTCATGTCCGTGGTTCTTGTAAAGGCACAATACTTGGAGTTGTCACAGGTATATTTCGTTCTTTCAACAAGTGGTCGGGGACTTGGCAGGTTCACCAACTCCATGATCTCCGTGATTGGTTTGGTGAGTGGGATGAAAATCTCAACTTTTTCAGAAACCCGAGTCCTATTCTTCCCCTTATAGTTACTTCCGACGGAAGCATGGTTGGTGCCAACTACATCTGATTCTGGTTTCTCAGACCACTTCTTACTTTTCTCTTCTGCCATGGCTATGGCGTATGCCACATTATATAGATCAGATTTTGACTTAGGCTCCCCGGCAGAGTTTATAGATTAATTGTTCGGATCTTAGTCCGAAGTTAAAGCAAATGAACACCTCCCGATCAGTTAGGCTTTCCTCTACCTAGTCGGTCATAGCTCTGAACCGATTGTAATAACTCAGAGTTGTTTCATTTTTTGCTTGCTCAATGTTGGCAAGATCTGTCGGTCTTTTCTTTCTCTTTCCCGCTGTTGCAAATTGTTTCATTTTTTGCTTGCTCAATGTTGACAAAACTTTGCACATGGTCTCGTGCATCTGTGGTTCCCGCATATTTTTCGAAACTAGAAATTTTGAGAGCAGGATTGGGAGGTAGATCATTAATTCGCTGGGAAAAAGCATGAGTGGCACTGGTATCATCATCATCCACTTCCTCCCCATTTCCATTTCATCTATTCTCTTTTTCAAAAGGAGAATGTCCTTTGCATCGATTCCCGAGCTGAATTGAGAACTACGATGAGTCTTTTCTTTTTCTCTATGCCCATTTTCTCAGCTGTGTTCATGTTTCTGGTGATTATCTCCGTGTCCAGATGGTGATCTACTATTCAATGGCCTGAAATGACGAGGAGTTATGTCCCTCCTGGGAGCCATCTCTGCACGGGGAGTCCGATGACGAGGGTCCTTATGCCGAAGAGGGCTCCTAGGTCGAACAGGGCTCCTATGCCGAGGAGAGGGGTTATGACGAGGGCTCAAATCAGCATAATTAACCTCACGTTCCCTTTGATTGTTCAGATGATTTTTCAAATCTTCATTGTTTCGAGTTTCCATGTCCAGGAGCTTTATGACGAGGAGGGACGTCTTGAAGGGGTTTCTGCTTGGGCCTGCCAACAATGTCAAGATGAGGGGGATTTTGGCCGGAAGGAAGATTTTCTCTATTCCCCCGACTACCACGCCTTATGAATTCAGCTAGGGAGTGCCCAGGATCCAATTGTAGCAAGGCATTTTGTGTTTCATAAATGCATTGCAAAGTTTCCATTTGTTGATGCAAGAGAGTTATGCGATCAATTTGTGGGTGATGCTCCAATGCCCCCTGGGCGGCATTCCTCCCCGTCTGACTGCCGGCAGGCCTTCCTCGTCGTCGACGACGGGGAGGGTTTGGCAGTGTTACCTCGGTTACTTACTGGCTGCCCACTATTAACGCTGACTCATCCCTATTGGGGGCATCCATCGTTCAATGGTGGAGGAGGTGGTAGCTCCCCATTGGCAAGAGGAAAAGCGGTTCTAGCGTTGCCATAAGTCTCCTCCACAAAAGGATTATCCTGATCAGGAGTGATACTCACAGTGTGTCCTTCTATTAGGATTAGGAGAATGGAGTAGAATTTTTTTCCAGCTATTCAACAGATAATACGATCGTTTCCCGGCAATGCAACCAAACTGATGATACCAAAAAGGTTCGGATCAGCCCAAATTCAGCGGCATGTTGTATCCTAAATGTTTGAATAGCCTGAAAAAGATGAACAAACACGTAAACTAAGTAGGGATTTCACCGGCGAAGGCCCTCCGACGTGAGAGTAATTATTTGTAGGATATAGAGAGCAAATCAGTTGACAAGAGTTGAAAGTCAAAAGATAGGTGTAGGATGTAGAGTCCATCATTGAATAGGAAGTTGTATGAGAGGAGGGTTATGATCCTAGTTGAATTATAACTTCCCACTGTCCTTGTTTGAGTAGGATTAGAATTGCCTTCTGTACGTATGCATAGGAGCCACGCTACTCGACATGTGATGTTAGTCGACACGTAGGATTACCGAGGAAATGGAGAGCAAAGGTAAGGAGGCCCATTTCCTTGCCTTGATGATAACCGATGAGGCCCTTAGTCGTCTTTTGGTGAAGCCTTCGTCGGCTTTTGTAGGTGCTTTTTTGTAGGTGCTTTGGTCGGCTTTTGTAGGTGCATTGGTCGGCATATGTGAATTATGTGCCTTAGTCATTTTATTCACTCTGCTATGTCTAGGTCGACATAGTGGAAAATGACGATGAGGCATGACCAGCATAGGTAGGGAAGCCCACTTCCTATGTCGTATTTGAGACTTGTATGAATTATATTTTGGGCCCAATCCATTGGGCCTTGCCCGGTTATAACCCACGTTCGTATCTCGTTTTATACCGTTCAGAAAGTAATAAAAGACGAGAATATGAGATTTGTTAACTCAGTTCATCCCATAAAGGAACTACATTTGGGGTCACTACCAAGACAGGATATTCAGTAATATCAAATATGTTGTGTTACAATCAAAGTCCATTATCTTCCCTCCGGAGTCATCCCCTCTATCTATGTAAGCACACACCACCTATACAGCCCCTAGACATAACCTAGATTATCAATGCAATGCCTTTAAGGGCACCGTAAAGACCTATCAAAGACTTTGACTTCCTTTGTGTATCTCATAGATTCTCTGACTAATTTTCCTAGCACACAATAATATTGGTTGCCACTTGATTTATATAGGACACTAGAAACAAATCCTAAACCTTGTAGGAGAAGAAATCACGAAATTAAAACAAAACAACACCCTGCCTAGGAATTCAAACAGCCAGTTCCATGGGAGTTCCATGGGCTGCCCATGGTTTCAACCATGCCCGTGATACTGCAAACCATGCCCGTGATTCTTGCAGTCCGAGTCTGCAGCACTTATCATCAGCCAGCTTCATGGCTTGCACATGGTTTCAACAATGGTCATGATTCTCCTATTTCTCGATTTCTTCCTTATTTTTTCCAATATTACCATTTATCTCCATATCTCAACATTGTAGACATTTAAAGTATTTTTTCATTTATTTAAATAAAAAATACTTATTTTGAATTAGTTGTACAAAAGAAAATTATTAAGCAACAAGTATTAATTATTCGATGATATCAAACACAACCTTAATCTTTCCACCCCATTCATGTTGAGTTCAACACCCATTTTATTTCTTATAAACCAAATACACCCTTCTACTTTACCATTTTAGACAATATCTCTTTCGTCTTCTTCCTCCAACTTTTCATATTTTTCCTCTTTTCCAACCCTTCATTTTCTTCTACCTCTCTGGTCACCGATACCCTCGCTATTTCCAATACTTTTTTAAGAAACCAATTTTTTAAGAAAACACAGCCTCTTAAAAAGTGTGTATAAAACCGAACCATACAAAAAATCAGACAAGATACACCTATTAGTACACTACACACTACGGTGTACGGTTTTTATTTTCTTAAAAACCATTTTTAGTGGTATTTTAGAGAAACCTTTCTTTTTATTTTATTTTATTAATGATTGATAAAATGTCAATTAGGCTACATCAACTAACCTATAATTAGGCTACAGACCTATAAATAGGCTAGCATATGTCCATAATATGATTCAAACTTGCTATATCTACTATGAAAACTAATACCGATACCACTAAAAATTAAGTTATTTGGTTAGAGAAATCTTACTTACACCTAACTAACCAGCTTCCTTAAATACAATAAATATAGTCTAGATTGCAAAGTGGACCAGATAGTCCAACCAGTGATCCGGTGATCAGTGCCTCCCCGCATGCTTGCTCATATTATAGTTACATTTTGATACGGTGGAAAACGGAGATTTCGAGTTTTTACAGACTTTTGAGGTGTGCGCCGAAACGGGTGTAACTTTTGATTACAGATGAACCACGAAACGCACATCATATCAAATCGAAGCTTTTTTCGAGCTGGACGTAAGGCATGGGCATAGCCCCATGACACAAGCGTTTTAAGTCCTAAAGCCTGAATCTTGGCAATCATACGGGCTTCTTAACATTTATCAGTTTTTGGGTTATTTTCGTTATTATTACTTAATTTTCGTTATTATTACTTAATTAGGATTATTTTCGTTTTAGAGTTTTGAGACATATAAATACTATCTTTTTAGGTTTTTGAAGGCAATTTTGCCAATTGATATTGAATTCTATTTCTAATTTTCGGTACTCTTTAGAGCCAACGAAGGTTGTAGATCAATTACTGGTAATCGCAAGCAATTCAACAGTAATCAATTTTATCCTTAAGTGTTCCGATAGATCACATTTTATATAGGGAGACTTCCATTTTAAACAATAATATTTATAATTGAAAGAACTGGCCGGAGCAACTAGTCACAAAAACTAACCATTGTCCATCCATCAAAGTTCACATCCAAAGGATGTAAACGGTCATTTGAAAAGACTATTCCGCTTTTAACTTCTCCAAATATTCTCAAGGCAATGTTCGTTCGTCTAATTTTTATTAAAGTTGTTAGAACAGACGGTAGAGAATATGACAATCACAACATACACACGCATACGAACAAAAGTATTTAAATGGTTCACCAACTTGGCTATATTCACAGGCTAAGGGAGAACAATATTATTAATATGAAGAATCACCAATTACAACCTCTAATCTAGTTCACGAATTTTGATCATAAAATTCCTGACTATTCAAACCCTAGATTTAGAACAATCGGATGAGAAAATTGAACTGCGCCAACCGAGCAAGAAAATCTATGGAGCCTAAAGAATTACAAACTCGGATCCTAGAATTAATGATAATCTATCACACTAAACAATCCGCGTCTTGGAATAGATAGCCTTTTTATAATGATAATTCCTTGGCGCGAGCGGAGTTCAAAGCCATTATGGAAACCAATTTCTGCTCAAGCTTCCTAATTGTTGCGCATGGCCAAAACAATGCCCACTCGGCCAACAAGGCCCAATTAAGGAAACCAATTTCTACTCAATCTTCCTACTTGCTGCACACGGCCAAAACAATGCCCACTCGGCCAACAATGCCCAAGTCGGCCCAAATCTGGCCATCACTCCAGGCCTTCCCCTTAACTTCTGGCTTTCTCCTGCTTCTGCCTTGTCCAAGCTAGTGGTTACTTCATGCGCACCCTTACCATGCGCACAAACAAGTGTGCACATGCTTTTGTCCTCGTCCCTCCCTGATCACAGTCCAACTGGTCGGTAATTGTTTCCAAATCCGTCGAACTACTTCAAATTCTTCTCTGAAAAACAATTCAAACTTCAAAATCAATATTGACTCGTTTCTTGGACTTTTGACTTCAAATCAATCTTCATCGATTCAAAGCCACAATTATTAACAAATCTTCACCTTGACTTCGAATCTCTCAAATTAATAATTACAACTTCTCCATCTCTTCCCAGCAGTGTTACACCGAACACCAAACTTGTCCTCTTAGACAACCAACATTGTGTACACCAAAACATTGCCCCAACGAGCAAACAGACGTGTCTTCAAAGACACCCAAATGTATCCCCTTGAACACTCAAACTTGCTTCACCGAGCACACAATATGTCTTCAAGACACCCAACAATGTCATTGCACAAAATTGCCATAGTCGACAATTAGGCAAATCTAGCGCACATTGGATATCGTCAATGATGGATGTGATTTTACCCATCCAAATGATATGTTTTCAAGCTTATTTGGTGCTTAAAACCTTGAAAATTTAATATGTTTATTAGTGTTTTGAAAGTATAGGGGTTGAATTGCAATTAAGTAAAAAAGGGTGAAAAACTGGTTTTATAAAAGTTCAGGGGCCAAAGTAATGAAAACAAGAAATAGAAGGGTTGCAGCTGGAAAAGGAAGGGTGGCCGCATGAGACACGGACAAGGCTGCAGGGATGGCCGGCCAGGAGAAGAGTGGCCGCAGTGTTGGCCGAGAGCTGGCCGCAAAACAAGGGAGATGGCCGAGAGCGACCGCACCAAATGTAGGGCGGCCGCGCCAAAAGGCCAAAAACTAAGGGTGACCGTGTGTCTGTGGCCGAGCGATTGCGCCCTGGCCGGCCATTGAATCAGTGATGGATTTCTGTGACGGAATTGATTCCATCACAAAATTTAAAGGAGGTTAACAGATTTTGGCTACAGAATTTGTGACGATTTTCGGCTTAATCCTAATTTGAATAGAAATTGGCCTATTCGGCTGTAAATTAGGAATCTCCTCCCTCCTACTATAAAAAGGAACCCTATACTAAGATTTTGTATCTTTTTTATTATCTTCTCCCCCTTTCATAACATAATTTAGGTTTTGTAAACAAGATTTAAGGTTTTATTCAAGAATTTCATTGAAAATTTATGCAAATTATTGAAGCTTTATTGATGTTCGATATGAGCACGAATGAATAATTTTCTTGTTCTACGGAATGAAATTAATGTCTATCAATCATTTATGTCTTAATTAATATTGTGATCAATCAAAGATTGGGTTCATCAAAAGTGTTTTTCATCTAAATTTTCTAAACTACAATCATATGTGTAAAAGTGATTGATTTTTAAACTAAATTTGTGTGTTTAATTGACAAGTGATTGTTCGATCCATGCAAGTCAAACTTTTGAATGAATATAATCTAGATTTTGACAAGTGATTGCAAACTAAAATTATAGGTTCTTAATCCTAGGGTTTAATGAGTTCATGAATATTAAATGGACTTTGTTGAAAACCTAATATTTGTAGAACACTAAATTGTGTACGTGTGAACGCCCAATTTTACTAAAGAGGATGAACCCCCAACTATGACTGATTGTATTACTGATTGCCATATTGGTGTAATATACATGAATCTCATTCCGTAGACCCTTCTTCCTTGGTATTCGGTAATAGTTTACTTGCTTTGTTTATTTCTTGTTTTAAGTAGGAATAAAAATCCAATCTAAACTCCCTTCTTTTATTGTTTAACTGTTAAAAGTTAAGTTGTTGATTCACAAATCCCTGTGGATTCGACCCTAGCCAAGTGAATACTACCTCTGTCCCGCCCGAAAGGGCAAAGTTTTTGCCTTGCACACGTGAATTAAGAAAAGTGATGTAGGAAAGAGAAAGTGTAGAGTGAAATAAATGTTGTGAGTATGAAAAGTGATGTAGGAAAGAGAAAATGGGGTAGGAAATAGTTAGTGGATATTTATTGTGAGTATAGCAAGTGGGTCCCACAAATAAAGAAGTAATAAAAACTTTCCATTTTTGGGTTGTGCCCCTTCAAATGGGACGCCCAAAAAGGAAATTTGTACCCCTTCGGGCGGGACGGATGGAGTATTACTAATACGATAACTCATGCACTTGTGACGTGCTTGTATAATAAGTGAGATTTTTCCCCATTAGCCAACTAAAACGAATGAAATCTAAACTCCCTTCTTTTATTGTTTAACCGTTGAAAGTTAAGTTGTTGATTACAAATCCCTGTGGATTCAACCCTTACCAAGTGAATATTACTAATACGATAACTCGTGCACTTGCGACGTGTTTGTATAACAAGTGAGATTTTCCCCATCACCCAACCAAAACGAATGAAACAACCATATCAGTGGAATCCTTAACAACACATATATGTTTTCATATTTCTTCTTCGCTTCCCAAATGTGTTAGTGCTGCTCTATCATATGATACTTGGCTCATCCCCCTTCCTCCTCAACAGAACCAAATTGTGTGTCGACTAACTAACTGTGAAGGGGATAGGCATAAGAAGGGTAAATTCTCAACTAACATGACTCGATTAGAAGAAAAAATGGAGTGCACTAGATTTAATCATTAAGAGTAATGAAGGGCCTTCTTATGATGAGTGTGTTGAAAAGTTGAATGGAATTGGGCTGGTTCCAAGTAGTAGTATCTATATTGCAGCTTTAGGGGTGTTTTGTGAGGGAGCAAACTATAGGAGGGGATGGACGGTTTTACCCGCGGACAATGTTGAGTTTATGACGAAATGGATTGTTTCTGTTGGTGCAAATTTGGGATTTATGATATAACTTTGGTTAATGTTTATGCTTTTTGTCTTGACCAATCTTTTGCAACGTATACTATTAAACATGGATTTATGACATGTACACATGGATTTATGATATGTAGTTTAACGTTTATGGTCTAGACCAATCTTTTGTAGTTTGTAATATTAAACATGATTTTATGATATGTACTTGGGTTTAATGTTTATGCTGATTCTCACTTTTTTCTTTCTTTTTTTCTTTCCTTCTTCCATATGGTTCAATAAAATGTTGTTATTTTATAATACTCCCTCCGTCCCACGTGAATGCAAACTTATTTCTATTTTAGTCCGTCCCACGTGAATGCAAACTTCCCAAAATGGCAAAAAATATTCACTATTCCACCCCCTCATTCTCTCTCCTACTTCACTTTTACACTCACAACATTCTCTCTCCTCACTATTCCTCCCACTCATTCTCTCCTATTTAATTTTTCATACTCACAACATTTAACTTTTTCTCTTTCTTACATCACTTTTCCTTAATTCCCACACCCAAAAAGTTAGTCCACATTTACGTGGGACGGAGGGAGTAATTGTTAATTTGATTATTGAGCTTAATTTATTTGAGAATGTATGTACAGGTTAAACATGGACTATGTTGAACAACTCAAAATCATAATGATCATTTATATATATATTCGTTATTTTCGACCAAGACAAATGAAGCGTAAAAGGGATAATACATCATCTATGTCCGGACATGACTACACAATGGAGTTACTCCCAGGCACGGACGGACAATGTATTGAATTATTACGCATGTCAAAAGATGCATTTATCCATTTATGTGCACATTTTATAGAGAAAGGGCGGTTAAAGAACAGTAAGCACATAACTGTCGAGGAGAAAATGGCTATTTTTCTATTAATTATTATAGGACATAATGAACATTATGCAGTGGTGAAACGTAGATTCTAACATTCATTGCAAACAATTCACCTATATTTTCATGAGGTGTTGGATGCAATGATGGAGTTTGCAAAAGAAATTATTGTGCCTACGTCATATAATCTGAATCCTGACATTTCTGGAAAAAATAGGAGACCGCAACGGATTTTCAAGGTACATAATTATTTATTCATTTACATACGTCTATCACACATTATATGGGAATATTTCTTAACATTTCGTTAAATACAGAGAGCGATCGGTGCTATTGACGGAACATTGATATCAGTCGTTGTTCATGTTGAAAAACAAACTCTAGGAAGAGGTGAATGCTACCAAAATGTGTTGGTCATATGTGATTTTAACATGATTTTCACATTTATTCTAGTTGGATGGGAAGGGGTATCACATGATTCCAGGATATTATCGGAGGTTGTTGTTGATCCAAATAATGGCTTTCCTATTACTCCTCCAGGTATCATTTAGTTTAAAGAAGAAATTAAAATATACTCCCTCCATCCCATTTGAAGCTTTACCTTTTGCCAAAACGGGTGTCCCGTTAAAAGTTTTACCTTTCCTAAAATGGCAAAAAATCTTTACTATTCCATCCACTAATTCTCTCTCCTACTTTTATACTCACAACACCAATCAACCTTACTATTCCCTCCACTCATTCTCTCTCCTATTTTACTTTTATACTCAACACTTTCTCTACTAACTTTTTTTCTTAATTTGCGTGCCATGCTCAAAAGGGTGAAGTAATAAATGGGATGGAGGGAGTATATAATATTTTTTCACAAACTCATAATTATATGTGAATATTTTTTATATTGTAGATAAATATTATCTTTGTGATGCTGCATATACACATACTCGAGGATTTATGGCTCCCTATTGCAATGTGAGATATTGGCTTGGAAACTTTCGTCGTACCCGTGCTACTAATAAGGAGGAAAAGTTCAACCATGCACATGCCAAACTCAGGAATGTCATCGAATGTTCTTTTGGCGTATTGAAAGCACGGTTTCCTATATTAAAGAGAATGACACCGTTTTTCCTAAACGTACAAAGGGATATAACTATTGCATGTTTTGCGGTTCATAATTTTATCAGGAAATAGCATAATATAAATGATGAATATTTTTCTAATTAAGATGAAGCAGAGATGATTTTTACCGATGGCACCAAATGCGATGAAAATGAAGAAGAGATAGAAGGTGAAGAAAGAGAAGGAGGATATGTTTGTGCAGTAGATGTGCAATATAGGACCAATTTACGTAAATAAATTGTAATTGAAGTCATGAATAGCATGTGATTATTTTAAATAGTATGTTGTATTTTTTTAACAAGCAGATAATTATATATTATTCAGAAGGCTAAAATGGTAAAAATACACGTTTCAGAAAACGATTTCAGATGGAAAATCAAACAGCTTGCCTAATTCAGAATTCAGAATTCAGTATTCAAACGCTGCTTGTTAAGGATTCAGCCAATTTCAGAGCTGTCTCTTAAGGATTCAGCCAATTTCAGAGGTGAAATCAGATTTTAAAACTTAACAATTAAAAAAAAAAAAACCACCTAAGGGAGAAGAACACAGTATATGGGTAATGGGTTTTCGGTAACTCTCAATGTGAGGGAGATAGAGAGTACCTTTCGAATTTATTTTTTTAAATAGAGTTTTTTTTTACTAATGAATGTCTTAAGTTATTACAATTGACACGAAATTTTCACTAAAGTTTGTTTGTGGGATTCGAACCCCTTTAGTGGCAAAGATTTGAATTTTTGACCTTTCAAACAGAAAGAAATACTGAATGCCGATTGAGATAGAACTTTCTTACGATACCTTTCTGCATAAGATGTACAATTATACTGTCAATTAGGCGGGAACGATAATTTTAAAGGGTAGTTTTGTCACAACGTTAATTAATGTGATTATCATTATGATATAATGGAATATATCCCTTTTGTAGTGTAATAATCCTTTCCAAATATGAGTATCAAATATATTGTGATTAATGATTTTCTCTCAAAAGTATAATCAAATTTGGTATAGGCAACAACAAATTTATCTTAAGCCAAATTTATTATTGACAATAGCAAATTTGATTGTAATTTAATCATATATTTATGAATCTAACTAAATTAATAAAAATTTAAAATTCATTATTGATGTATCATTTAAAATACTTTCAATGTCAATTTGTTTTGCCTTTCATTTCATGGGATGTATTAAATTTTCATAAATATTGGTCAAAGTTTAAAATTTTATACGAAGAATAAGTTATTACCAAATGAAAAGGAGAATATTTTTTAAAACAAAATAAAAGGGAATAAATTTTTCATACATACGTTAATTAATGTGATTATCATTATGATATAATGGAATAGATCCCTTTTGTAGTGTAATAATCCTTTCCAAATATGAGTATCAAATATACTGTGATTAATAATTTTCTCTCAAAGTATAATCGAATTTGCTATAGGCAACAACAAATTTATCTTAAGCCAAATTTACTATTGACAATAGCAAATTTGATTGTAATTTAATCAAATATTTATGAATCTTACTAAATTAATAAAAAATTAAAATTCATTATTGATGTATCATTTAAAATACTTTCAATGTCAATTTGTTTTGCCTTTCATTTCATGGGATATATTAAATTTTCATAAATATTGGTCAAAGTTTAAAAATTTATACGAGAAATAAGTTATTACCAAATGAAAAGGAGAATATTTTTTAAAACAAAATAAAAGGGAGTAAATTTTTCATACATACTCCCTCCGTTCCACAATAAGATTTTTATTTGGACTATACACGATTATTAAGAAAAAGTAATTATTGTGAGAATGAAAAGTAAAATCGAGAAGAGAAATGGTAAGGTATAATAAGTGTTGTTATTGTAAGTGCAGCAAGTGGATTTCATTATTCAGTTTAAAAATAAAACTAAAAAGCTTATTCTGGCACGGACAAAAAAAAAAGTAAGAATATTAGAAGTATATAAATATATATATATATATATAAATTTATAATGTCTTTTAAAAGAATATTGTTGCGGAGATAGCCCAGTGACACCATATCACCAATGGTTTTCCTAATTGATCTTGATAAACAAATAGAGAGAACGGTAAATAAATAGAAAGGGTCCAATTGCGTCAAATTATCAAATTTATTTTTATTTATTATTTCTCTCTTATATAATACTTTACTCAATATAATAAGAGTTGATCATATAAATAACTATTTTTTAAGCTTAAGGAAAAATTATTTTTGTGTCGTTGAGACTAAAACACACATATTATTCCCTCTATTTTTTGACGTTATAGCACTGAAATTCTATTTCAAACTATTACATTTGGATTGTTTAATAATAATAGACTCAAATCGCCCTTTATCACTTTTCACAAGTATTACTACCTTCGTCTTCCATCCCAAATTAAATGTTTAAAATATTTGTAAATTTGTTACGGATAAATTTGATATTTTCTTAATCATTTATTTTTGGCTAATGGAGTAACTTTCTTATCGCTTCTATCTCAACAACTTACCTATAAAAAAAATCTATGAATAACCTAATTTTCATCCACTTTCTAATGTTGTATTTCTTAAAAGTAAAAATAAAACTTTTCAAATATAGTAGGAATATTATTGGTTGATTTGTTCATACACTGTAAGTGTGAGTTGGTCCACACGTTTTTACCAATAATGATTTCTAATTATTAGTATTTGTATCTTTCTTATTTTTAGAATATATTTGTAAATATCTTCTTTAATTTATTTAGTTGTTATTATTTATGGACTAACCTATTAATTAGTTTTCTTGTTTTAGTGTATCTTTTGATTATTTTGTATGATCAAGTTTGAAAACTTGAGGATGAATGAGATTGAAAACATTAAAAGCTATTCAGCAAAATTAAGAGAAATATCGAATGAATGTCTTTCCCTAGGTGAGCCTATATCAAATGCAAGGTTGGTAAGTAAGATGTTGAGAACTGTAACTGAAAAATTTAACATCAAAATTTCTACTATTGAAGAAGCACATGACACCACGACTATGGGATTAAATACTCTTGTGCTTATTCTGACCATGTTCGAAATGAATCTATCAATTCAACAGCAACATAAGACTAATAGTATTGCTCTTTTTTTGTTGATGCTATTTCCAGTGCCTCCAAAGTTTTTAAAGAAATTCTAAAGAAATAGATAACTCTAAATTTGGAAATTGAAGATTTGGTTTTACTCACCAAAAGGTTTACATCATTTTTAAATAACAAAAATGATAAGAAAACACAACAACTTTTGAAAATTCTTAGGAGGATACTGAAAATACATTTAAACAGCCTAGAAGTTTTTTAAAAGGAAATCTGATTATGTTCAATGTAGAGCCTGTAAAGAATTTGGTCAGTTTGCTAGTTTGCTAATGAGTGTGCCAACACTATGAAGAAAAAGGGGATGATCTTATTTGCGACCTTTAGGGTCCGCTTCCAAGTTTTTAATGAAGAGAAAAGAAAGTGAGGGGAGGGAGGGAGGGAAAAGGAGAGAAAAGAAAGGGAGGGAAGTGAATTTAAATTCCTTCCGATGTGCTTCCGAGTTATGAAGGGAATGATAGGAAAAACAAAATTTTCTCTCCTCATGCTTCCGAGTTTTGGAATGAAATGAGAGAAAATAAAAAAAAATTACTTCTATACCCTCATTTATAAAAAAAACCTAGTTGAAAAGGAACTTATACCATCACCATTAAAATTTCTCTTTTCGAAGGTACACCGTTGATGAAAACTACAACAATTCCACATACAAAACTACCCAGTATATGAATAATTCAAAAACACATTGGAAAAATAAATACCCATCAGTGCACACATAAAAGAGCAGAAACTAGACAACTAAAATAATAAAAAGCCAAACATTTACCTGCTGATGGCGGTTGGAGCTGTCAAAGGAGTCATCAGAATCGTTATCAAATTCATACACAGCATCATCATCGTCGTCGTTATCAAATTCATACTCAGCATCATCATCGTCGTCGTAATCAAATTCATACCCAGTATCATCATTGTCGTCGTTATCAAATTCATACCCAGCATCATCATCGTCGTCGTTATCAAATTCATACCCAGCATCATCATCGTCCCCAGCATCATCATCGTCGTCGTTATCAAATTCATACCCAGCATCATCATCGTCCCCAGCATCATCATCGTCGTTATCAAATTCATACCCAGCATCATCATCGTCGTCGTTATCGGAATCCATGTTGCTGCAATAATCTTCATCCAAAGAATCAACATCGTTGGCATCGTGTATATCGTTTTCAGAATTCATGTTGCAGTAAATTACATTTAATTTAATTAAATAATAAAGAACCAAAACCCTAGAACATTCCCCTTTCTTCAGATTACACAACAAAACAGTTGCTATTAGGTCAAGCGGTGAAGATGATCGATTTAGGGAAGATGATTACAAGACTGGACAAGGAATAATCGATTCATATATGGATTTTGTTTTATCAAAGAAAGGTGTTTGGAATTTTGGGATATTTTACTTCCGTGTAATGTCTTTCACCATCTTTTTCTATACGAGGGTAATAATGAGATTACAAAAAATATGTGAGGATAAAAGTGGAATAATAATAAAAATTGTTAAGCTTCCAATTAATTTCTTTCCAATTCCTCTCAATTTTGGGAGGAAAAAATTGGGAGAAAAATCCTAAAAATTTTCCTTCCCTTTCTTTCCACTTCCTAAAAAATCTCAGAAGCAAGCTAAAGACCTTTCCTTTCCCTCCATTTTTAAACTTGGAAGCAGGGCCTTAGTGACAGCGAAGATTAAGATGAGACTATAAACCTAGCAGTAATGGAAATCTCATCTCAAAATCACGAATATCATTCTGATTTTACTTCAGAAGTAGTCACATTAGAGATCACACCATCTGACTTTGAGTTCGAATGCTTTAATTCTTCTGTTTCTGAAAAATCAGAGGATGAAGAGGAATGTGATGGTAATTTTAAGGAATTTAATGAGGCATACATTGATCTTTTCGCTGATTGGCAAAAAGGTATTGAAAAACTTGATGTTTTTGAAAAGGTCAATGAGAAACTCTCAACTGAAATTTCTTATTTAAAATCTGATCTCGAGAAAGTTTCCATTGAAAATGACAACCAAAAGGATTCCATAGCCAAACTCGAGGTCATGCTCACCAAACGTGATATTGAACTCGAGAAAACCAAAGCTGAACCTGAAAAAGCGAATGGGACTTTTAAAAATTTAAAACTCTGGAAAAGCTAAACTTGAAAAAGTTTTAAATTTGGGAAGTCAAACTAAAACTGATCTTGGCTATGAATCCACTTTTGTAAAGCAATGTGAAGGTACTTCTAAATCTAAAAATTTTAAAAAATAGAGTCCAAACCTAGGAGAAAGAAGTTTGTGTGTCACTACTGCTTTGCTACAGGTCATATCAGGCCCTTATGTTATCAAAGGATTCATGACCTTGGGAATCGGCTCCCTAGATGAGAGCCCAAATGTACTTGCACCACAACTCACATCGCCAAAATTCTGGGCAATTTGTGTGGGTTGAGAAGAAGGATGAGGAGTGTAAGGTTGTTTTCACCTCTCTAAAAAGAAGTGTGTCTAGCTCTTGATATTTTAATAGTGGGTGCTCAAGATACATAACAGGTACAACTGAATTCCTGTCATATTATTCTCTTGTAAATTGAGGAATTGTGAAATATGGATGTGATGCCCAATGTAAAATTGTTGGTAAAGGAACTTTGAGTGTTGAGGGTCTACCTAATCTCCATAACGTTTTCATGTAGAAGGTCTTAAGGACAATCTCATAAGCATTAGTTATTCGTGTGACGATGATATGCATGTGAAATTTGATAAACAAGTTTGTGAGGTTTTTGATAAAACAGACAATTGTGTCTTTAAAGAATTTAAAACTTCTGACAATTGCTATAAATTGTGATATTACAGGTTTTGTTGAAGAGCTGTAGACCGCCAATGAAGAATCTGAACAAAAAATTCTAAAGAAAAAGCAAGAGAATGTAGAAAAGACTGATGTATCCCGTGATGTGACCACATCGCAACTCACATCAGCAGAATCTAATGGTTGTTCAGATTCAGAGGCACCCTCCAATAGCTCAGATAGTGAAGAAGTAGGTATGGATAGGTCCAGAGACATTTCAAGCAAAATACAAACGGACCATTCTATCTAACAAGTGGTTGAAGACGTGCATGCAAACAGACCATTATTTATCTCATCTTAAAACCCAATATTGTTGAAATAATGAAAGATGAGTGGGGTACCGATGATATAAAGAGTAAAATTGGGGGTTGTTTTTGTCTTGGGAATAATATGGTCTCATGGTACAATCAAAGCCATGCTTCTCAATTCACAAGCAGGTGTTGCTCTCAATTATTTTGGATGAATCAGATGATTAAGATGATTAAGGACCACGAGTATAAAAGTAATGTGTTAAATGTCTTTTGTGATAATCTAAGTGCTATAGACATTTCAAAAAATCTTGAGCAGAATTTTTTTAGCCTGTACCATGTAAGAACTGAAAACCAGTTGACTAACATTCTCACTAAGGCCATTGACTTTGAGAGACTTTACACTTTAAGGAAGTCTCTTTGTTTGTGTGGTCACGTGAATTCCTCTCTTGACTTATCCCATCTTTGGATTGTAAACTTTTCCAATGTATTTTAGCTAATGTTAACTTACTTTTTATCCTAATGGATGCCTATCAGTGGGTGCCAAATCTAAAGGGAAACAACAGCTCCACCCACTGTATAAGAAGACACTCTAATGTTATCAAACGATATCAAGATAATAGTTTGTGTCGAATTTAATAAGATCATTCGAAAAAGAGCTATCATTGGGAGTAAAGAAGAGTGAACGCTACCCACAATTTATTTTCCCACAACAAAAAATGGGTGGGTGCATTCTAGATGCCGAGAAGAATGGAAAATAGTTCATTGACTTCCTTGGAAAAGATGAGTCCCCGAGTTTTGATTTCATAATATTCCACACAATACTGATATATATATACATCACTTGCTTGTACATTATGCATCATAGTCTAGTTATAAAGTTAGGTCATCATTGTTATTGGTGAAAATATTACTCAAGTTTTTTTTAATCCTTCCCATATTTTTTCGGCTAAAAATCTTGTGCTCAATGCTCTCCAATCAAATTTGATTGTTGTCTAATAGTTTGTGGTTCAGGGAGAGCGTGCTATATGGTATTGTTTGATATTTTTATTGTAAGTACATTACTCACAAAAGAAAAGATTTTATTGCCATATTTTTTTGAAGTCCTTAATCTCCATAAATTCAAAATGATGGAGAAGCAGTTTTGGTAAGTACCATCCCCTGTTTTTTCGACTCCCTGACTCCTTTACTCATCTCTCACCGTCTACCACCATCTTTCTCTATTTCATTGGCAGTAACACAAAGTGTTATGTATTGTGTGATTTCTGATGTGGCCACATATAGACTCATATCTCTCTCTGACACATTTCATACATTCCGGTCAAAAAGGGGGAGTAAGTTAAAAGGGGAGATACAACTGAAGTTTGATAATAAGCTGTAACAAAATAAGGAGGAGTTGGATCATATGATAATTTAGGGGGAATTTCTATATTTGATAATTTGGTTGATTTATTGGATTGAGCGTAAGATATTTATCAAATCTCGTTTTGACCGAAAAACTACAAATAAGGGGGAGATTGTAAGTGTGAGTTGGTCCACACGTTTTTACCAAGAATGATTTCAAATTGCTAGGATTTATCTTTCTTATTTTTATAATATTTTGTAATTATCTTCTTTAGTTTATTTAGTTGTTATTATTTATGTACTAACCTATTAATTAGTTTCCTTGTTTTAGTGTATCTTTTGATTATTTTGTAGGACTCTCACATGTATTAGGAAGCTTTATTTATGGGAAAGATCAACACAATAAAGAATCCAAGTCAATGAAGGAAGTATTTGTGATTTTCATGTAGATTTACATGAGCTTTATTTTAGAAAAGGGTGAAGAAGATATGTTGCAAGAATACTACAAGATATACATGAATTTGGATGGAAGATTTCTACATGGTGTAGGACTTCCTCTTACTTAAAAGGAAAAGACTCTTCACGACTTATAAATAGGAGAAGACCGCATCATTGTTTATAATGCATTCCTGCGATTCCAAAATAGAGATCAGCTATTTTTTAGTGCTTTTGTGAGAGTTATTTTGTTACACAAAGTTCTCATTGAACTTGTGTTTTTAGTGTTTAAGTATTTCATTTTTTTCTCTTGTTTCTTTGTAAACAAAGAATTAAATCGTTTATTAAAGAAAAGTTTTTGTTATTTACAGCAAGTTGCTGTAGATAAGTGGTAAACATTGTTTTTATTTCGTGTTTTATATTCATTATTCCGTTGCAAATCTGATCATTTAGTCCTTGGTGTCATAACATCACATCAGGACTAACACCAGTACTTTGTTCATCTGTCCGATCGTCCTATCTACTCAATTTCTTTCACACACTAATATTGGTTGATTTTTTCATATACTACATTCACTTTTTGATGATGCCAACAACACATTTAGGCGGAAAATTTTTCAACTTGGATTCCGTGTACACAGATAATGTCAAATCAACTATTATTGTTTTAGTAATATTTAATAGATTACCCTCCCACTCCATTAATTACTCTCTTTCCCTTATTTCTATTTTTCTTTTGTGGGAAATACACACCACTTGGGTGGTATAGATACAATAGCATGCACCATTAGTTTTATTTTTAAATAAATAATAAGAGCTCGGCTAATTTTATTTTATGTTGAGAAAATTACGTCATAATCCCTTGATATTACCTAATTTACGTGCTAATACAACAACATATCATATTTACCTCCTAGTCTCACACCTCAAAAATAATTAAACATATAATCCCTCTAATCCTAAATAATCACCCACCTCTCCCACATACATACACAAAACACACACTCCCCCCCCCTCTCTCTCTACCTTCCCTCCGGTCAACTTTTACTCCGGCGGCCTCTCTCCTCCGCAACTCCGGCAACTATCTCCCTCCCCAGCTCCGGCGACCATCTCCCCCAAACTCTGGCGACCACCTTCCCCTACTCCGGCGACCACCTCCCCTCTTCCTCTTTCGCTCCTTTCTCTTTCTAATATACTTCCACTTTCTCGTTTTCCAGCCAGATCTACCATCTCGTTCTTTTTTTTCCCTAATCTTCATTAGCGGCCATTTTGAGTCGATCTACCTAGATTTCCATAGATCTGCAAAAAGAATCACCAACTCCATCGGCTAACTCGAAGCTTAAACAAGCTCAGATTCCGGTCATCGGCAATCTCTCTCTCCATCCCCTTTTCTCCAGAAATCTTTCTCATCTCTGGGATGAAGAAACTTGCAATCATTAAATCTTGCAATCACTTAATAGCTCTTTGATTACTTTGTATTTTATTACTTGTTTGCTGATTATAATTAGCATAAAAGTATTTTAAGCATTCTCTTAGGTCATATATTGAATCATAATTTGAAATTTGTTTGGACATTCATTTTGGTACGGAGTAGATTTTATTTACTTCAAAACTTGAGAATTTTCAAGTGACTTGATTTGGGATTATTTGCTCCCAAGTAGCTAACTTCCGTTCCAAAGTAACTTTTATTATGTTTCATTTGTGCATGTCATTTCTTTTTGTAATGCCTATGATTTTGTTGCCTTCAAGATACCTGTAAACAAGTTTGATATTCATGTCTAATCATGTTCCTTTATTTTTTTTGTTAGTTGCTTTTGTAGAGCATGGTTGGCATGAGGAATATCTAGCCTTCGTAACAGTGATTGGTTGCAGTCTAGATATTGTATCCAAGTATCTTATGCTTGTTGTGAGACTGTGTTTGTATATAACCTCCTTTCTGTCGCCTGGTGATGGTTGCTGCTGCTGGTTCTTTGCAGCTCTCCCATAAATGGGGACTATGCAAGAACCATCACCATAATAAACGATTCCGGGTACGAATATGTCATCTAGCCTTTTTCTCTTTGTTAATTCTGATACTATTGGTAAATATTCTATTGTTCTCATTCTTAATATAAGTATATCTGCCTTTTTGTAGAGTGTGAATGGAAGTGGCAAGTTACATTTACTACATGTCAATCTTCCATCACTTGCATTGGTACGGTTCTCTTTAACCTTATATTATAGGAGTGGATGTCTCTTAGTAGTATAGTTAACAACTGAAAAATTACTGATAAGTTAAGTTCTCATTTGTTTGGTCGCCGGAGTTGATCGTGTTCTTAGTAGTTTAGTTGACAACTGAGAACATATTGAGAACTTCTCAGTTGTTTGATCGCCAGAGTTGGTGAGAGTTGGTGATCGCCGGAGTTGATCATATTTTTAGTGGAGAAAACTGAGAACTTACTGATAAGTTAAGTTCTCAGTTGTTTGGTCGCCGGAGAGGTCGTCGGAGTTGGTGGTCGCCGAAGTTGATCGTGTTTTTAGTAGTTTGATTGACAACTGAGAACTATTTGATAAGTTCTTAGTTGTTTAGTCGTCGGAGATGGTGATCGTCGGAGTTGATCGTGTTTTTAGTAGTTTAGTTAACAACTAAGAACTTACTGATAAGTTGAGTTCTCAGTTGTTTGGTTGCCGGAGAGGTATCCGGAGTTGGTGATCGTTGGAGTTGATCGTGTTCTTAGTAGTTTAGTTGACAAGTGAGAACTTACTGATAAGTTAAGTTCTCAGTTGTTTGGTCGCCGGAGAGGTCGCCGAAATTGGTGGTCGCCGGAGTTGATCGTGTTCTTAGTAGTTTAGTTGACAACTGAGAACTTACTGATGAGTTATGTTCTCAGTTATTTGGTCGTCGGAGTTAATCGTGTTTTTAGTAGTTTAGTTGACAACTTTTAAGTTCTCAGTTGTTTGATCGCCGGAGAGGTCGCCGGCGTAAAAAAAAAATCACCGAAGTTGGTCGCCGGAGGTGTTGACGGGAGAAGATGGGGAGGGGTTACCTAAGGTGGTGTTGGTTGGAGAGAAAGTAAATTGATAAAGAGGGTGAACTTAGTAAAATGATGGGACGGTGAACTTAGTAAAATGATAGGAGGGTGACTTTATTAAGACATGGATTATATGGTTAGATGAAATATTTCTTGAGGTAAAAATGATAGGTTTAAGGGATTATTAGAATTTTAGCAGCCAAATCATACTAAAGAATTCAAGCAACAACACAGCAAAATTGCAACCGAAGAAACCAATTCAAAGAAACAAGGAAAATTATTACCGGACGTGAGCGAATTGTCAACAGAAATCCGCCAAAAAAAAAAAAAAAATGATCATAACGTAGTACAATAAAATACTGATGAATTCAAACCAAAAATTGCTTTACGAATAGCAAATCAAAATGAACAATTGCGTAATATAATTAGAAATTCGAAGAATTACGAGTGAAATTAACGAAAAATTAGGATTAAGTTACCTGAGTAGTTCAGTCCCAAAAACCGATTGGAGCCCTAACTAGACTTGCCTTTGTTCGACGGAGAGAGAAAAAAACTTGTCCCTGTTTTTTATACTCCGAAGCGATGGGCTTGGACGGTGTGGATGCGTTAGTTGAAAAATCTGGAGGTTAAAATTACACGACTAATTGGGCCGGGATAAAGTTTGATACTCTTGTATTACTTTATGGGCTTTGAGTCATTTGCTTGCCAAAAGCCCACTTATTTATTACTATTTTTTACTCCCTCCGTCCCAAAATGTTTGTCTCATTTGACTTTTTTGTTGAGCTTTGATCACAAATACTCCCTCCGTCCACTTTGTTGCTTTACAGTTACTGTTCACGCGTGGATTAAGAAAAAAAATAATGATATAAATGTTGTGAGTGTAAAAGTAAAATAGGAGAGAGAATGAGTGGAGGGAATAGTAAATTATAATGGTGTTGTGAGTATTAAAATAATGTATGAGAGAGAATGAGTGGGGTAGGGTTAATATTTTAATAATAAAAACTTTCCATTTTAGGTAAAAAAGAAAAGTGTGAAGTACTCCCTCCGTCCCACTTTACTTGGCACTAATTTCCATTTTGGGTCGTCCCACTTCACTTGGCACTGCCCAAAATGGAAAAAAATATTCACTATTCCCTCCACTCATTCTCTCTCCTACTTCACTTTTACACTCACAACATTCTCTCTCCTAACTATTCCTCCCACTCATTCTCTCTCCTATTTAATTCTTCATACTCACAACATTTAACTTTTTCTCTTTCTTACATCACTTTTCCTTAATTCCTACACCCAAAAAGTTGGTGCCAAGTGAACCGGGACGGAGGGAGTATGTATTTGGACGCCCAAAATAGAAAGTGTTAAATAAGTAAGTGGACGGAGGGAGCATATGACAATTTAATTATGTTCATGAAATTCTAAAAATTCCTATTGATTCACCATTAATAATATTATCAACAACAACTTTTAGAATTTCATGAACATGATTAATCTCTCATAAATTTGTGGTCAAAATTCAACAAAAAAGTCAAATGGGACAAACATTTTGAGACGAAGGGAGTATAATCTAACTTATTTAAAATTGTAAGGTGTTCTATTTATTAACAAAGGTTTCGAATTTGAGCAATAAAAACATACCAGTGTCATAAAAAATTTGGTTTACTTGACATTCCAATTTATTTTAAATTTTGTTTTATTTGATAATGAATGGTTATAGGTGTTCTATTTTAACAGCGGTTTCAGGTTTGAGCTTGGGAATACATCAGTGTTAAAACTTTATTGAATTGCTGCATTTGTGATTCTACTCATCTCAAACTAGATTAGTCGACATTCAATGTGATGTTCCAATTTAAAATTGATGACGTAGGAAACGATCCAGATCAGTTTTAGTCTAGCAATAGGTTGATCTACAACAACTATTACATGAAATCACGAACAAACGACTAGCCGGGGTGGTATCCGGCTAATACCCTCCGACGTGATGATGAGATGTGGTGTTATGAGTTTGTATAAAACTATATGAAAATAACGTAATCTCAAAATAGTCAAGAAGACATTGTCTTTTTACATTGGATGTAGTCTGGTATATATATGAGCTTCTTAACATAATAAGGAATCCCTTAAATCTTTGAGATAATGTAGGCGTAACGATCTTCGTGATTGTAGGAGACGATTACGGATTGAGTCGTAGATATACGCACGTTTCTGTGGGTCGAGGTCGCCTGAGTATTCGAGGTCGATCTGACTTCGTGCCTTGATCGAGTAGAGATTGCCCAAGTAGATGATCGTATATCGGACAAAGTTAGGTCGGGATCAAAGATGATCGGACAATGAGATAGGTCGAATGATCCATAGTGTTGGGCCGCTGGGGCCGTAGTAATTGGATTGTCCCATTTAGTAATTGTGTCTTCGTGATGCCTGGAGTGTTAGGATTCATATGCTGTGCCTGGCCCATCAGTTTTATTCTGTTCAGTGGCCCCAACTTTCTGAGTTGACTTTGTCGATCAGGAAGTTGTGAAATATTTTGTGATGATTCGCTTTGCTCGTTGTTGGAGGTCGAATGGGTAGACGTAGGTCGCTCTCGACGATTGACTTTTGGCAGTTGGATACGCTGTTTAATGCGCCGTAATTCTCGCAATAATGGTACGATTCTAGTGATTGGACAACTGCCTTGGGAAACGCTGTGGAACATTAACTCTGACAAACGAAATGGTTATGTCCCCCACCCTTTACAATTCAGGTAAGGATTTAGAGACATATATAAGGAAGGATTCCTTTCCTTTTCAAACTTTACCATCTTCAAGCTCTCAAACCCAACAAGAACAAATAGCAAGGAACATGATTTTCTGGTGCAATTCGTCTTTCCGTTTCACTGATGTGCTCCATTTCTTCCCAATTTAACAAGGTACCCTTCAATTTCTCTTATTTCGGGTTATTTTCAAGCTTTTCCCTTTATTCCGCCATGGCCAGAACATTTGGCTGCGAGATAGGTGTTAGGTATGGGTATAACTACATAAACCTTAGGATTTATAAAAGACTAGAGGGTCCATGGAGGGAATTTACCATAGAGGAGTGCATTACCATTCTTGATAGGTGGAGCTTGTTCTATGGCGAGGTAGGGTTTCCAGATGGTGAGGGTATGCGGGATTTGGAGGCGGATGATCCATGGATTATTTATTTCCGTCTCTTCAATAAACTGATAGACCTCCTAATAATTTTTTACATCAAGTCCAACAAACCTCCCTATCCTAGAGAGAGATTAGCATTATCAGGGGAATCTAGGTTGCCATTAGATAGCTTAGAACATATTTCAAGTAGGTCTGATTCCCCTGTTTCTGTGTCTTTTATAAATATGGCAGCTCAACAAACTTCTACTTGTTCATCGTCTAGCTCCTCCTCTACCAACATTGTGGACAAGTTTTACTCGACAATTGTTCCAGGACCTAATGAGAGGGGGATTTGTGGCCCCCAAGTCGAAAATAGGGAGCAAAACGCGGAGTCATGAATCAGCATCCTCCATGATTTCTTCGAGGTCTCTCGTGACGACTTCCACCTTACCAACTTCACGGAGAGGCAAAGGAAGGCTCAGTCTTGGATACACTGGGGTTTGAGCTCGACTAGGGTGGCCTTCTATTATGTTCAATTTGAGGTCGGGCTACGACTTCCTCTTGACCCCTTTATCTGCAAATTCTTAGAGTGTATGGTCGCTATTCCTATGCAGTTGGGCGCCAATACAGTAAGGGTATTAGTTTGCATTGCCATGTTGTGTCAGTTTATGGGGTATGAGCCTTGTATGAACGTCTTTAGGAGGTTATTCAAAATAGTACAGAATGAAAAGACCTTCGAGATAAGTACGCCGGCAAAGCTAAGGCCCCAAAATTGTTTATAAACTTGCCCGACAAGGTGTACGGGTGGAATAGCCATATGATATTGGTGGAGAGTAGGAAGGGATGGGAGTTCTCTTTGCTTGAGGCCGACACCCCACCTATGAAGGATGAGGATTATTGGGTCCCAGAGTGGAGCGGGGAGCTCACTCGTAGGTTGACATTGGTGGCTCATAGGAGCACCATAAGCTGGGCCACCCTTGGGTCGAAAAAGGATTTCTTCATCCAGGCAGGGATGATGCTAGGAGGAGATGGGGAGGTAGCCCCCTTAGTGCCAATCATTAGAAGCCTTAGGTACCCAGATTGGGTAATTCATGATAGGGAGAGGTTCGAGTCCCAATGCCACTACTAGGCTTGGGTCGGGCCAGCCCGATCCGGCCCAAGCCCACCGAGTTTCACTTAATGACGGGTCGGGTCGGGTCGGGTCGGGCCTAAACATTAGTGGGCCTAGTAAAAGTCAAGCCCAACCCATGTGAACATTGGGTCTCTGGGCCTTCGGGCCTATGGGCCAAAAAGTAACTATTTTTTTTATAAAAAAAACTAAAAAATTAACTAATAAAAATTATATGACACATCCAAAGTTCAAAACACACTTACTTACTAGTCTAACTTACACAATTACAAAGCAAAAGTGCAAAAAACACATCAAGAATTCAAAAACATATATGTTCTTAACCACAAATAACAAATCTACTAGCAGTAGAAGCATTAGTACCTGAACTAATAGTGTTAGGAGCAGACGGAGGAGGAGAATCCAATATTTCCAAGTCATCGATATCCACCAAATTTTGATATGAGAAAGAGAGATATAAAAAAATGAATATATGAAAATAGAAATAACTATTATTAAAAAAAAAAAAGAGTTCCATAATTTTACTTACACAAATAAAAAAGAATGCAAAACGCGCACATACACAGAGTCAAAGACACCAAGTAATACTTACACAAGTTACACTGTTAGTCAGTTACACCCACACCCAAATCAAATTCATAAATTGATGTAAAATGAGCAATCAGGGCAGCAAAATCAGTAGGCAAATAACAAACTATGAAGTCAAATCAGAAGCAATAGCATCAAAAATTTCCCTAGAAATCAAGGCAGCTGCTTGAGATGTATAATTATGAACCCTAAAAATTTCTAGGTGAGTTGATTTGAGAGAGAGACTGAGAGAGATGTTGATTTGAGAGACTGAGAGCGAGTGATAGATACTAGATAGACTGTGTGTGAGAGAGAGAGAGAGATTGAGATTGAGAGACTGAGAGAGAGAGAGAGAGAGAGAGAGATAGCGTAAGGCCGTAGGGGTACTTGTGGTGTGGGTTGTGGCTGTGGGTTGCGATGCCATGGTTGTGGAGGCGGCGGCGGTCCGATAGAGGCCGGCAGCGGTGAGAAGAGAAAGATCGGCGAGAAGGAGAGATCGAAGAAGAGAGAGACTGAGTGAGCGCCTAATGCCGATAGTCTGTGTCTGCGATAGATAGATAGGCTTTTTTTAGTTTTTAGTTTTTAATTTTTTAATTAAGTTTGAGTGTGTTGACTTTTTTAACTGTTAGGTCGGGCCGGGCTTTTACGGGCTTTGCATGTTTGGGTTGCATGAGTCCACGGGCCTACCGGACCGGGCCAAAAGAGGCCCGGTTTTTTCGGGCCTTCTAATTTAAGGCCCAGGCCCTTAAAAATTGGGTGGGCTAGACCGGGCCTATGGGCTGGGCTCGATTTTGACAGCTCTAGCCACTACTGCAATAAGATGTCGGGCCACTGCAGAGGCCTATCTCACTATGACGGTTAAGTACTTTTACATTTTTCTGTAACTTTTTCTGTCATTATGTTCGCATACTCTTTTGCTAACTATTTTACTTTGATCGTGCAGTTCTTACTCCTGAGCAAGAAGGCAACATGAATCGCGTCATCGACCTCGGAGATAGGAGGAGAAATAAGAAGGCACACGAAGCTACAAATGCTAGGGCCAGTCGGTAGAAGGAGGCCATGGATAGGAATGCCTTACTCCCCAAAGCAGGAGTGGGGATGATCCCCGTAGATGGGACTGGGCCAGTGGAACCTATCGAGCAAGCCCCTAAAGTGCAAGTCATTGGGGAGAAAGGGAGGTCGATATATCAACCGAGATTGAGTCGGGCTCATAGCCCAGACCAGAGTCAGCTGGGGGAGACCCCCAAAATGCTATGGACTTGGAGCTCGATGCTGACGAGCTAGAAGAGGTTGAAGCTGACCTCCCTCTCAGCCGACTAAGGAAGAGGTTGCGAGTCGACCAGGGACTTGAGCAAGCTGTCACATCCAGGGCAGCGGGCTCCACTTCAAGCCACCCTCCTCCTCAAGCCCCATCTACCCTAAGCACCGAAGAAGTGCAGGCTATGGTGGAGAGGCTAAGTGACTCTCCTCATGTCCTCCGTCTGGTTGAATTGAAGGTTTAATAATGAGAATTATGGTGAATTGGATGGGGAGGGTTTGAGGCTATTTGCCCCCTCCCCAAATTAGGTCGAATTACACTACTATTGACTTTTGCCAACCAATTTTTTTCCAAGCCAGTGAGTGGTGCAACCCAATAGTAAGTATTAAGTTGCTTGAATTTGTTATGAAATGGAGGGAGTATTACATATTATTCGCTCTTTATAGCACTGAAATTATATTTCAAACTATTTGACATTTGAATTGTTTAATAATAATAGACTCAATCACACTTTATCACTTTTCACAAGTATTACTACATTCGTCTTCCATCCCAAATTAAATATCTAAAATATTTGTAAGTTTGTTATGGATAAATTTGATATTTTTTTAATCATTTATTTTTGGCTAATGGAGTAACTTTCTTATCGCTTCTATCTCAACAACTTACCTATAAAAAAAATCTATGAATAACCTAATTTTGATCCTCTTTTCTAATGTTGTATTTCTTAAAGTAAAAATAAAACTTGTCAAATATAGTAGGAATATTATTGGTTGATTTGTTCATACACTGTAAGTGTGAGTTGGTCCACACGTTTTTATTTAAAATGATTTCTAATTATTAGGATTTGTATTTTTCTTATTTTTAGAATATATTTGTAAATATTTTCTTTTGTTTATTTAGTTGTTATTATTTATGAACTAACCTATTAATTAGTTTAATTGTTTTAGTGTATATTTTGATTATTTTATAGCAATTTCACATTTATTAGGAAGCTCTATTTATGGGAAATATCAACACATACAGTTTTGTTTTTTGAAAAAATTCAGCCACCAATAGTGGAAAGGGGAAAGAAAAACCTAGGGTAAAGGGATAGTCATAGAAACAAATCCAGTGGGGGGAATCAAAATCAGCCTTGACGAAGACATCAAAAGGCCGAAAAATTGCAGAATCAGGAAAGCGTTTACGATCCTTGATAGACTCGATTTGGACATTATTGAAGATACATACTTCTTCATCAGGTTTAACTATCAATCCTTCACAAGCAAATTCCCCATCCTTGCTTGAGCTCAAGGGATTTTTTGGTGCTAGGTTTCTTTTTGACTTGGATTTGATCATGTTAAAAGTTGGAAAAGAGAGAGAAGAAAGAAATTACCTCAGAAAGCTTTAACCGCCGTTGAACAGGGTGGAAGATGGAGAAGGCGTAAGAAAATGAGATAAAGAAACAAGGGAGACCTCAGTTAAAAACCCTAACTTCCCTCTATCCTCGTAAAATATGAACATTAAATGGGATTAAAACTCTATAACTCACCCAAGTCTTATCAAGTTAATTAACCGTTAGGTTCTAGAAGTATGTAGAAAATTGTCATTTAATCTTCATAAAATATACAATTTTGGGAACAATTGTTGTGGGTAAAATTTCAGGATTGCGACATCTTGAAAATGTTCAGCATGTCATCATCTTCGTTCCTGCAGTCAAGGTAAAACTACTTTGATTATTAATTATTTATTTATTAATACTTGCTATATCCATTATACAGGGAGAAAAATAAGGATGTGGGAATATGCTTTTTAAAGACTCACTTCAACGGTTAAAGGACCAAGTCAAGATTAAGGATATGATAGACATCCCGAGATTCTAGGATAGTTTATTATTTTTGTTATCCTTATGTCATTTTTTCTTTATTTAAAGGACTATAGGTTGGAAGCACAACACACACTGTTCACGCATACTCTTTGTAATCCACCATAGCTCCACCGTTTCTTGTAATTCCATAAGCAATACTATAGTTCGAGAAGATAGGTGCTCATTAACACCTCCCGAGGTTTTGTGCCGGCGAGATCTCTATCTCAAGGGGTTTTCCTCATTATATTGTCGTGTCAACTATGTTCCATATTTACGTCGATTTTACTCCATTGTGCCTTCCTAATCTTACATTTTGATCTTTAGTTAGATTCATTGTTTTTTCACCAAAACAGACTCTAAATATTTAAAACGAATAGTGGAATTGAAAAGAAATGGTAAAGATTAAAATAAAATAATCAATAAGGTTTTATAGATGGGAAAACAAATCGAAAGGAAATGAAGATCACCTTGTTTGCAACTTTAATATTTGATGATCACTAATTTGTTGCCCATCAAATAATCTGTAGTCCATATATATATACTCCCTCCTCCGTTCATTTACATACTTCACACTTTCTATTTTGGGTGTCTACTTACTTACTTCACACGTTGTTTTTTTCTTAAAATGAAAACTTTATATTATTAAAATATTAACCCTATCCCACTATAATTTACTATTTCCTCCACTCATTCTCTCTCCTACATTATTTTAATACTCACAACATCATTATAATTTACTATTCCCAACACTCATTCTCTCTCATATTTTATTTTCACACTCACAACACTTTCAATATAATATTTCCTCCTTAATTTACGTGAGAACAGTAAATGTGAACCAAGTAAATGGACGGACGGAGTATATGTATGGTGACTTTGATTTCTATAAGATAGGTGTAGTAATTACAAGCAAATGCACCAAGTTGGGAATTGAACCGTTTTATTTTTATCAGCAGTACAGTTTTGACCATTGACATTCTCCTACAACGTTTCCTATGTAAAATCCATATTTACACATAAAAATTTCTATTGGCACAATGTTTTTTTGTTTAGTGTGATTCATTTTTACAAAAAGTCAAATACTTCATATATTTTCCATGGAAGTAAGAAAAAAGAAGAAGATAGTATTCATTACCCCCTATAATATTTATTACTCCTCCGCGTAGAGTCCTAAGAGCATTCACAATGGGAGCTTTTTGAGAGCTCCTTATTCTTATGAAAAAGCTCTAGATTTTTCCCATTGTTGAAAAAGTTGAAGAGCTCTTTCCTAAAGAGCAACTCCTTCTACAAAGAGCTTTCCTCCCGGGCTCTTTACATTAATTTTAATCATTTTCCCATGTTGGTCATTAAATATCACACAACAATTTTATTTTTGATTTCCTTTTATTATTATAAAATTATTTTTCAACAATGTTATCGTTTGTCTTCTCATACTGTGAAACGTTACTATTTTCAAATTTAAACATTTCAATTGTTTTTATCTTTTTTTTTATTATTATTTTTAAGCAAGAAAAGAAATATAGATGGGATCTCATTATGAATAGTGCAAAGAAACAATGGTTTTGAATTTGACAGACGAACAAGAATACTTGCAAAGGCAGCCTCCGTTTTCCATTCTCCTCTTCATTTTAATTTTTTAATTATTTGTAGTATTTAATTGTTTAATGGTAATTTTTAAGTTATATAATTTCAATAAAAACATGATTTAGTGTTGAATGTGGGGGCCACAAAAAAGTTGGTGAAAAAGATCTACCATTGTAGAAAACGCCTTGAATTTTTATTTGATGATTAGGAGAGGATGTGGCATTTTGAAATTACAAAAAAGATGCTTTGACATAGCCCTACCATTGTGGATGCTCTAAGTATATACATCCATAATGTATTACTCTATTTTTGTAAGAACTTAATAAAACCTTTACTTGTTTTGTATATTTACTTTTTACTGTGAAATAAATTTGCAATGAATGGAACATATTCTGAAAATCAAAACAAATTGAGCTACTCTTCCCGGTCCAAAATAGTTATCAATTTTGGACAAAATTTTTGGTCTGAAATGATATCATTTTTTGCATTAAAAGCATTCAAATTCTCTTTTTACCATTACATTGGAACTTGTTTCACGTTATTAATCAGTTGTAATAATAATTGCATTTCTTAAAACTAGTTAAAATCCATAATCGACAACTATTTTGAAACGGAAACAATGTATTTTTCAGCATCCCGTCAATAACTAAAAAAGGGTAATTTGTCATTCAGTTTCTAACCCCATTGGTGATAGTTATCATGGATGCAATAATTAATTAGTTCAATGGGTTGTATGCAAAAATAAATTAGCTCAGTGGTGAAACACGAAAAAAGTGAATAGTACAGTTTTTTTTTTCAAATTTTCCTTAAAAAAAGTATAACTTACTTCGGCTCTTAATAAATAATAAATGATGCATTTGACTTGTAAATATTTTTTGAGAAATGTGCTTTATTTATGTTCAAATGTACAATGATTAAATTTTACTAAGACATTTTACTAATGTAAAAATATGATATTTATCTGGGTCATACAAACAAAAAAATTGAAATTTATTATGAAATGGAAAATTTTTTGAAATTTTATTATGAAATGGAGGGAGTATTACATATTATTCCCTCTATTTTTTTATTTATATAGCACTAAAATTCTATTTCAAACTATTTAACATTTGGATTGTTTATTATAATAATAGACTCAAGCCAAAATCTTAAAAATATAGAGGATCAACCAACGGTTCAAAATAACCTCAAAACCTAATACAGTCAAAATGTACCATACTCAATCTAAAATAATATTTATTGAATTACATTTATTTTTTAGAGTAATTTGTAATATTTTATTTAAAATAATTTTCATGTTTTATATAAATAAAAATACTGAATTTAATTAAATTAAAATTAATTAACATCTACCGGCGGAATAATTCCGTCGCTGAGGTTATATTACTAGGGGCGGAATTTTCCGTCGGTGCACAGAACCAAGTCATCAATACCCGTGATTTCGTAATAACAAGCGGCGGAATTTTCTGTCGGTGATAGTTAATTCTACCGACGGAATTCAATTCCGCCGATGAAATTTATATCTACCGGCGAAATTGTTCTATCGCTGAGGTTAAATATAAATAGAAATCATCACTCCCCAAAATCGTTTACGCCCTAAACTCTCTCTCTCTCCTTAAACTAGGGTCTCTCATCTCTCCCTATTCCCTCACACCGAGCTGCCGCCGTCGCCTCATCGGCACGATTAACTCTGAATAATTCCGTCGCTGAGTTAATTTATTTTAATTTTTATTTCGGCGATGGAATATATTCCGGCGGTGAAACAAAAATTTAATTAAAATAAATTAATTCAGCGACGGAGATTTTCGCCGGTGATTTAATTTATTTTAATTTAATTTTTATTTCATCGGCAAAATATTCCGTCGCTAAAATAAAAATTAAATTAAAATAAATTAAATCACCGGCGAAAATTTCCGTCGCTGAAATCATAGTTTAATAAAATTAAATTAAATCAGCGACGGAAATTTCCGCCGATGATCACTGACGGAATACGATTTCCGTCGGTGTTCACCGACGAAATTTGGTCTGCCGGACCATTGCAACGGGATGTCAGTGGCGGACCACCAATGAAATATTTCTGTCGGTGAATGATCTTTAGCGACGGAATCTCTACTATAGCGGCAGAATATTTCGCCGCTAAAACACGTATTTCTGGTAGTGAGAGGCCAAGGAAAACCCAACCCCATCAAAAAATTCAATTTCGCGCAATCTAAAAAGAAATATTTGAAATCGGTCGGGAGAAATTGGACGGTCGGAGAACAGTACAATGGACGAAGAAGACGGTGTCCCGTAGAATTTCATGCACGTCGGAGAGTCAAACATTACGGAGGGTTGGCGTAGGGTAAAAATCCGTTTTTTCTTAAGCTCAATTTATTGTGAGATTTTAGCATAAAATAAATATTATAATGATTAAAATTTCAGTGTAAGAATAAATTTTTAAATTAAATGATTTCAACCCACAATCAACAATTGTTTTTAAGAGTCGGTCTCTGGAGAAATGCGTTTCTCCATAACTTATGAAGAAACGTGTTCTGAATATCCAGAAGCTTTGGGATGGATATCCAAAAAAAAAGACCAAGGCCAAGACCAAGGCCAAGATCAAGCCTTGGAATGGATATTCAGAAGCCTTGAGACGGATATGCAGAAGCTTTGGGATGGAAGCCAAATCCAAGGCCAAGACCAAATTTATGATTCTGAATATCACTTTCATAAAGTTCTGGATATCCAGAACATTGAATAGTGATATCCAGAAGCTTTGAAACGGATATCCAGAAAAAAAGATTTGGGGCAAAGGCCAAGGCCAAGGTCAAATTTCTGATTCTGGATATCACTTTCATAAGGTTCTGGATATCCAGAAGCCTTGGGACGGATATTCAGAAAAAGAGTCGTGCCATACTTATGGAGTAACGTGTTCTGGCCTACATTGTTGCGCGACAAGTCGGGCCCCGTTTCTCCATAACTTATGGAGAAACGCATTTCTCCCTATATTTTGGCTATTTTTAATTTAAAATTTGATCACAAAAAAGAAGTATTTTGAACCGGATGTCATATTGATGATTTAGGCGGAGTAGGTCACTCCCCCGGAAGATCGCAAATGTTTGGGAACTTTAGCATTCATTCGTATGGGGAAATTACCGCTAGATTCTTTACCCTAAGTCAAAATACAAATTAAGACAATGACTTTGAAATTTAACCACATAGTCCAACAACATAATCAAAATTTCACCTAGTCCCTCGCTAGTTTAAAGACATGCGTGTCATTAAAGGACAGTCTGTCACACCCTCTTAGGGATGACCAAAACCGGTTCCGGGCCCGGTTCCGGTTCGGAACCGCCGGTTCCAGTTCGGAAAATGTATGACCCTTAATCGGTCCGGATTACTCACGGTTCTGGTTAATCCGGTTCCGGTTTTCTCCCCGGTTCGTCCGGTTCCGGGCTTTTTCCGGTCCGATTCCGGTCCGGTTCTATTGAAAAATAATGAATTTTCGTCCGGTTCCGGGCTTTTTCCGGTCCGGTTCACCATTTTGGTGACCCTTAACCGGCCCGGCTCCAAACCGGTTCCGATTTTCGTGACGATTCATGGCGATTTCGGGCTTTTTCGATTCGGTTTCGGTCCGGTTTTCCGATTCCGGTCCGGTTTGGCCATCCCTACACCCTCTCTCCTCCCTCGTTTTTCTTTTTTTTTTCCCTCAAAAGTTTAAAATGAAATATCTTAAGATTCAAAAGTAAAAAAAAAAAAATCTAAGAACACCGTTGTGTTCATACCGTCAAGACGAATCAAACTAGTAACATCAACATATTATCTGAATCAAATTTGAGAAGTTCATAGTTGTTCCAAGTTCAAAGTTATTTTTCACAGTTGTTTAAAGAACAACGAAGAGAAGTTTACAGTTGATTTTGTTAACTTAATTTTTGCATGAAAATGTCTTTTATTTTACTTAATTCAAAGTTGTTTTAGTTAAGCTCACTATTGTTTTTAGTTTTTTTATGGCCTCTATTTTTTATTTTTTATGAGATAATTATTTGACATGTTTGTTAAGTTTACAGTTGTTTAGTTAAGATCACACTTGTTTTTAGTTAATTTTACAGTTGTTTTTTTATCTTTATGACCTCTATTTTTGCAATTTTATAAAATTATTTAACATATTTGTTAAGTTCATAGTTGTTTTGTCTTTTATTTCCTCTATTTTTTCAATTTTATAAGATTATTTGACATATTTGTTAACTTCACAATTGTTTTTAGTTATGTTCACAATTGTTTTTGTTAATTTCATAAAAAAAGTAAAACAAGAGGCCATAAAAGACTAAAACAATTGTTAACTTAGCTAAAACAACATGAATTTAGTAAAATAAAAGATATTTTCATGCAAAAATTATGAACTTAATTAAATCAACTGTGAACTTCTCTTATTTGTTCTTTGAACAACTGTGAACTTCTAAAAAACAACTGTGAACTTCTAAAAAACAACTGTTAACTTGGAATAATTGTGAACTTCAGAAATTTGATTCAGATTATATGTTGATGCTACTAGTTTGATTTATATTGACTATACGAACCTCAGATTTTTTTTTTTACTTCTGTATCTTAAGATATTTCTTTTTAAAGTTTTGAGGGAAAAAAAAAGAAAGAAAAACGGGGGAAGAGAGAGGGAGTGATAGCTGATACACGCGTGTGTATTTATAAAGAGAGGACATGTTGATCATTTCCGAAAATATGTGTTCCAATGGTCGTTCTTGTTAGGATGAGGGATAATTTGGTAATTCCTCTCAAATTAATTAATAATTTTTGCCCCGTACTAGAACGGGGGATTATTGAGCCTTTTCATTTTTCTCTTTCTTTATTTGCAGGGGTTTTTTACTTTTTTATTTTTTAAAATAAGTGTCAATTAGGATTTGTTTTCAATTTTAAGTCAAAAACACAAAAATAAGTAAATTATACTCCCTCCGTCTCAAAATATTTACTCCATTTGACTTTTTGTTGAACTTTGACCACAAATTTATGAGAGATTAATCATGTTCATGAAATTCTAGAAGTTGTTGTTGATAATATTATTAATGGTGAATCAATAGAAATTTTTAGAATTTCATGAACATAATTAAATTGTCATATATTTGTGGTCAAAGTTCAACAAAAAAGTCAAATGAGACAAACATTTTGGGACGGAGGAAATATATTAGAACAAAGGAAGTATTCCTTAACTAGATTAATGTCCCTGCATTGCCCCATTTTTCAAAGTTGAAAATGCACGGGACATGAACGCTTATATCGGACCGTTGCACTTTCTAATTGTTGTCATTATTATTTTTCATCTAATTATTACACAGTGTAAAAAATTCAATAAATCCAAATGTTGTTAGACCAAGTTCAATAATTCAACCACCAAAAAACATTCAACTACCCTAATATCACGACACCTCATCTTCTCTCTCCATCCATTTAATCATTCAACTACTTTCTCAACTACACCCCCCCACAATAAGCTAGTTTAGTTTAAAATTCAACTCCTCCCAACTCATCATTCTATACCCTACCACTTTTTATTTTATTTATATTCTCTGTTTTTGAAAAGTGAGTGTTTTTTTTTGTATCCAAATCAAATGAAACTTATATCAATTTGTAGGGAAAAAAATGATGAATTTTGGTGAAAAAAAAATTAAAAAAAAAAAAATTTAATAGGTGATAATTAAGCTCAAATTGAAAAATGAGTATTTTTTTTTGTGTCCAAATAAAATGAAACTTATATCAATTTGTAGGGAAAAAAATGATGAATTTTGGTGAAAAAAAAATTTAAAAAAAAATTAATTTACTAGGTGATAAATAAGCTCAAAGAATTGGGATAAAAAAACAGTAACCAATCAGAATGTGCCAAGTGGCGATATCAGGAAAAAACAAAAAAAAAAGGAAAATCAAGGCGCCTCAACGCGCCTCTTCCGCGCCTGTAGTCCACGCGCCTTCTCCAAGCCAATAACCGCGCGACACGTGTCTCAGGCGGGCCCCTCCTTTTCCTCTTCAACCGGGTTGAACATTCTCAACTCAAACCCCTCAACTACCCCCTCTCAACTACCCTATTAAACACACTAAACTAACTAACTCACTCTCAACTACCCTCTCAACTCACTTATTGGAAATGGCCTTAGTTCTGCAATCTCAACTGAGTTACATTGTTATTTAACCTTGAAACTTCCCCCGTATTGTCCCATTTTCATTACTAAACTAATTTATTTTATCATACAACACATTAAATTCATTTATTTTTGCATATAACACATTAAATTAATTTATTTTTGCATCCATGATCACTATCACTAACGGGATTAGTTTTTTTCATCTAAATGGACATGTGCACTCATATGATCTATAATCAATATGGGGTATTTTTGGGAGATTGGTATAAAAATAAGATGTAAGGTTAAAAAAATCTTTTGAAAACTATAGAGAGAGGTGAATTAATAGGGTTCTTTGTTGAAAACATTAAACTTCAAGGTTTTATTTAAAAATAAAGAACAAAACTAAAAACAATTTTCCTCCGTCTTCTCCCTGCTCCACCAACCTTCCTCTTTCACTGTTTTGTCTCCGCCGTTGTTAGAGAAAACAGGGGGAAATCTTCCTCCTTCTTCTTCTTCTTCTTCTTCTTCTTAGAGAAAACAGGGGGAAATCTTCTTCTTCTTCTTCTTCTTCTTCTTCATTCATTCGACCCACCACACCCCTCCTACCACCTTCTGACAACAAACGCGCACCAGATCCGGACTCGTCGACGAATTCGACGGTGCAAAAATCTTCTCAAAACACCACCACAGTTGACTCCTAGCAAAACTCCGGGGACTCCCACCATCTCCGACTCTCCTTATGTCCTCCATCTGGCTGAATTGAAGGTTTAATAATGAGAATTATGGTGAATTAGGTGGGGAGGGTTTGGGGCTATTTGTCCCCTCCCCAAATTAGGTCGAATTGCACTGCAACTGACTTTTGCCAACCAAATTTTTTTCAAGCCAGTGAGTGGTGCAACCCAACAGTAAGTATTCAGTTGCTTGAATTTGTTATGAAGAAAGTCTGACCCATTTGCCCCGTTTTGTTCAATTTTTTGATTGTGTTGAATTTCCTTACTGTGCAGATTTATGATGAAATGAAGCAGTCACACATACTTGAATTTATGAAAACCTTTTTCTTGGTGAAATAATTTTGGTAAATGTTTTGAGTGTTTTTCCTGTAATTTTGAAGTGGTGGCAGCAGTGACATGGTGGCGGTGGCAATGTTTGGTGATGGTTAGATTGTGTTAACTTTTATGGTGGTGGCTGGTTAGGGTGGGGGTGCTAGCTTAAAAAGTTAAGAGAGAGTGACAAAATTGAAAATTAAAGTCTAAAAAACATTGACAATAATAAACGTTATATTTAATGGAAAAGATGATATAATTGAAAAATAAAAGTAAATAGTAATAGCTAAAGTCAAAAATAAAAGAAGATTAGTGACATGTGAAAAGATTAATAAGTCTGAGATAATTTAGAATATGTCAAACTCACAAAAAGTTAATGGAGCGTGAACTACCTAAAATACCCATTTAAAATATGATCAAGGGCGCTGAACATGATTATTTAACGGGGAAATTTATTATGAAATGGAGGAAGTGTTACATATTATTCCCTCTATTTTTTGATTTATATAGCACTAAAATTCTATTTCAAACTATTTAACATTTGGATTGTTTATTATAATAGACTCAATTGCCCTTTATCACTTTTCACAAGTATTACTTCCTTCATAGTCCATCCCAAATTAAATGTCTAAAATATTTGTAATTTTTTTATGGATTAATTTGATATTTTCTTAATCATTTATTTTTTGTTAATGGAGTAACTTTCTTATCGCTTCAATCTCAACAACTTACCTATAAAAAAATCAATGAATAACCTAACTTTCATCCTCTTTTCTAATGTTCGATTTCTTAAAAGTTAAAATAAATTTTTTCAAATATAGTAGGAATATTATTGGTTGATTTGTTCGTACACTATTTGATAAATGACTATTTTATTGTCATTTATATTTTAATATTCTAAAAAACAACTTTTAGAATTTCAATTATTTTTAGAGAATTGTTATTTACCACCGCAACATTACTGAATATCTCCGCAATAAGTTTACCCAACATTCAATCCTAGTCACAACACCACTTTCCCTATTTACCCCTTATTTTTCATTCATTGTCTCCTTTGCTCATGGTTGCCTAAAACTCCACAATGTCAATAAACATTTATTTCGTTTGAATATGCATGTAGTCTATAAATTAAAAATATAGTACACGTTACAAGTAGAGACATAAACACAATGTCAATAAACATTTATTTCGTTTGAATATACATGGTTGCCTAAATCTCCACAATGTCAATAAACATTTATAGTTTAATATTTAACAAATTTTAGAATTTCAATTATTTTTATGGGTGTAATAATTTGTAGAGATTACCATAGTTACCTAAAACTCCTCAATGTCAATAAACATTAATTTCGTTTGAATATATATGTAGTCTATAAATTAAAAGCCCACGGACCCTAGAGCCCCTCTAGGGAGATTCAATCCCATTTTAAGAAATGACATTTTATTAATTCCTCACACACCCCTCATTGTTAAAAGACAAAAATACCTTCTTCTTTTTTTTTCGTGTTACGCGCGTCATTTGCCATTTGCGTCCTGTCCTGTAACCAATTCCAAAGCTGAAAAATACAATTTAGTCACTGAAGTTTTTAAAATTATATATTGGTCACTTGACTTGATAAAATTTCAAATCAATCATTGGACTCAAAATAGTTTCAGTCTGGTCACTTCAGTCTCAAAAATTACAAATTAATCACTGATTTTTTCAAATCATCACAACAGTCTTTAGCATTTCCAAAAACACTTCCATTTTTTTATATTTTCACATAATAAGACTACTTTATCTCTTATAAGACAAATTTTTCAACCAAAAGAAATCAAAACTTCCATTTTTTTATATTTCTACATTATAAGACTACTTTGACTTATAAGACAAATTTTTCAACCAAAAAAAAAATTCAATAATAATAACGTATTGCTCTCATAATTTACATATTTACAACTCTTATAAATTAATTATAAGACTACTTTGTAACTTATAATTGACTTATAAGATAAATTTTTCAACAAAAAAAAAATCAAAAATTTCAATAATAACGAATTGCTCTCATAATTTACACATTTACAACTCTTATAAGTTAATTATAAGATTATTTTGTCTCTTATAATTGACTTATAAGACAAATGTTTCAACCAAAAAAATTAAAAATTTCAATAATAACAACGAATTCCTCTCATAATTTACACATTTACAACTCTTATAAGTTAATTATAAGACTACTTTGACTTTTATAATTGACTTTTATAAGACAAATTTTTCAACAAAAAGTCTTATAAGACTTATAAAAAAGTCTTGTTAATAAGTCTTATAAGTTATTTATAAGACTTTTTAACAAGTCTTATAAGTAACTTATAAGACTTTTTAATAAGTCTTATAAAAGTTACTTATAAGACTTTTTTTAATAAGTGTTTTTACTTATAAGACTCATTAAAAAAGTCTTATAAGTTACTTATAAGACTTACTAAAAAGTCTTATATGTAACATATATAAGACTTATTAAAAAGTCTTTATATATGTAAAAGACTTATTAAAAAAGTCTTATAAGTTACTTGTAAGACTTTAAAAAGTCTTTATGTAAAAGACTTACTAAAAAAGTCTTATAAGTTACTTATAAGACTTTTAAAAAGTCTTATAAGTAACATATAAGACTTTTAAAAAGTCTTTTATATAAGTAAAAAACTTATTAAAAAAGTCTTATAAGTTACTTATAAGACTTTTAAAAAGTCTTATAAGTAACATATAAGACTTTTAAAAAGTCTTTATATAAGTAAAAGACTTACTAAAAAAGTCTTATAAGTTACTTATAAAAGTCTTATAAGTAACTTATAAGACTTTTTTAGTAAGTCTTTATATAAGTAAAAGACTTACTAAAAAAGTCTTATAAGTTACTTATAAGACTTTTAAAAAGTCTTATAAGTAACATATAAGACTTTTAAAAAGTCTTTATATAAGTAAAAGACTTACTAAAAAAGTCTTATAAGTTACTTATAAGACTTTTAAAAAGTCTTATAAGTAACATATAAGACTGTTCCACTCATTATCAACTCGACTATGTCATCATAATCTGATTGAGTTATTATTGACATATTCAAAGCGTAATCAGGGTATGATGGATACTGAATTTCAGGTTCAGTGAGCCCATTGCCAATCCCGAATCCCTATTCACATTCCATATTTTAGTAAGAAAATGGATGTATAAACAAAAAATGAAAGAGATAATTGTACAGGGTATGTTTTAAGATGTTGCACTGTACAACACCCTTTGAATCAAGGTGTTGTACATTACACGATCTAAAAGCATTTTCTAAACAGAATATTGGAATTTTCGTCCTACTTTCAAGTTAATTGGAATGCCTTCTTTCTTCTTGTTTCCTTGGTTAATGCGAGAAGCGAAAGCAGGAATATAATGCCCAGCGTATGATTCTCCAGTGATGAAGAAGTTGTTCTTTACGTAGCCAGGATGTGCCTTGAAGAACTCCTGTAATTACATGTAAAGTTACATAATATAAATACAAATCCCTTGTTTTCTTATTTTGCATGCCTTCTTTTTTCCTCATTATAGCTACTCTATTCAATTTGTATATTGAAAAGGATATAGATTCCAACCTGCAAGAAATTGTAAAGGTCATTGCTGACACCTGTTTCATCGTGACGAAGGTCTTGGTCGCTAGAGCTATAACTGAAACCTGTTCAAGTAGGTTGGTCTACGTATATCAAGTTTGAAACCTGTCAAAAATCGAACACTACTGAGTGCACTTTACATAAATGTCTGACGTGGTGTTTAAAAATCACGAGATATTTATTGGGTGTGTGTTAAGAATCACTAATATTTTGGTGTGTGTGTCTCTGTGTGTGTGTGTGTGAGAGAGAGAGAGAGAGAGAGAGAGAGTTTTACCTTGTCCCAACCATAGTCATTCCAAACAAGAGACATGTTTTTGGTTATTTTGAAAGGGCCATTTTCATAAAACAGAGCCAGCTCACTACTACAACCAGGTCCTCCAGTCAACCATATCACAACTGGGTCAGCCTTATTAGTCCTTGATTCAAAGAAAAAGTAGAACATCCTGCAATTCAGAAATCAATTTCAGAACATGTTATCCAAAGTTGTAATACTATTCCACTCATTATCAACAAAATTAAAAAATAGTCCAACCTTCCCAAGATCATTCACGCAGCACCAAACCACCGATAATGATGGTAAACATGATGGACAATAACTAAAACAATCACACAGTAGCAAATATCAAAACTAAAGAACTCACACCTGTATATTCTCCATTTTCTCGTAATCTTTAATGAAATGCATAACAACTGGCGTAGGTATAACATAACCGATGTTTTCTGCATCCTCATGTTTAAGAGATTGAAATGCAATCCCAACACAATTTCCTTTATCATTGAATGTAGGACCACCAGAATTTCCCGAGTTTATAGCAGCATCTATCTGCAAAAGCATCACGCAAGCAAGAAAATCAATCAGTTCGTTAATGAGTAAAGTATATAACTAGCAATATGAGGCTGAAATTCTAAGTTTGTAACCTGCAATCCAAGAAGTTCAGTTGATCCATGAACATAAGACAGTATCTCTATCCGTGAAACAACACCACTAGTCACCTATATGGTGTCCCCTCCAATTGGGTAGCCTACAACAGTAACAACATCTTGCAATGTCGGCAAGCCTCCAAAATCTAAAGGCGTAACTCCTTCCCAGAACTCATCATCGCTCACAGTCAACAAAGCTATCATATCATAGAGAAAGTGTAAACAAAAAAAATCTCCACCCAAATATTGCTTAATCATAACCATTCCACTATCTAGATCAATAAGTTTCCATATAGGAGTATGTCAATAAAATCCGACAACTGAATCACATGATTCAATGGTCTTATCAACATTAACATAGGAAATACTTTTCCTTTGAAAAATCATATGCAACGAATTATACAAGTATTTAACCTCAGATGAATTTCATTGAGTTCGCCGGAGAAGACATGGAGAGAGAAAGATCCGAGGTACAAACTCTACTAACAAGGATCATGGAGGCTATAAACATAGCAACAAGCAAAACAAATACCTCATTCAAATCCTTCTGACAGATGCTTCCAAATTACAAGGATGAGACTCAGAGCAAACATTAAGTCGTTAAAGATTACAAACAAGCAAACATTTAACGTATTTTTTAAGAAGTTCTGTACCATCGATCGATGAATTGAAAGTCGATTGTTCTGAGTTGACAAATTAGGGCTTTTGTGTTTGATGATTTGGGGAAAGATATGGACAAATCTGTCCAGATCTGTAAGGAAAGAGGTAAGATGCTGGGGGAGTCGGAGGAGTGGCGGTGGTTGGCCGGATTTGAAGTATGAATGTTAGAGAGATGAGAAAGTGCGACGGGAAATCACCGGAGAGAAGAGAGAAGGTCGCCGGACGGGAGGGAGAACGATGATCGTATAGCGGGACATGGAAGGTCGTCAACCGCTCCGACGGGTCAGTTCGGAATCGGAGAATTTGGAGTGAGAGAGCACTGTGTATTTTAGAGAGAGAAATGATCAAAAATGAAGAGGGGGAGTGTAGGGGTGTATGAGGAATTATAATTTGGGTTGAACTCCTTATTTAAGATTTACAAAATATCTCTCTTTAAAATGGAATAAAATCTGGACATGAGGGTCCTTGGGGAATTTTTCCTAAATTAAAAGGGTAATTAAAATTATAGTACACGTTACAAGTAGAGACATATAAACACGATGCAATTGATAACAATATTTCGTTTAAAAAATTCAATTTCATTTCTGATCATTTGTGAGCAAAACAGAAGTACAGACATTTAACAATATAGAGGATCAACCAACTGTTCAAAATAACCTCAACTTACGCCGGACTATTCCTTGACTCCAAGGCTCCGCCCCCTCAGCTTATACTCCAAGGCTCCTGAAACCCAATGGAATAATTAAATCCACAAGATCCCCCGGGGGGATCGAACCCCCGACCTCCCCGTAGGGAAGCCGGCCATGATACCACTTGACCAGGAGACCGTTGGTCAAAATGTACCATACTCAATCTATGGATATGGTTAGACGTGTCCAAGGTTAAGCGTTAACCGGCTAACCGTAAGGTTAATAACCGGATTTTAACCGCCTAAACCGTTAACCGTCTAACCGCCTTAACCGCCTAACCGATAACCGTGTAACCGAGGTTAACAAAGGTTAAGAAATTTTTACTCCGGTTAACCGCCGGTTAACCGCCGGTTAATTAACCGGTTAACTTAACCGTTAATTAACCGTCGGTTATTCAAAAAAGTTAAGTTTTCTCTTTATATACTTCCGTTTCTTTTAAATCCGTTAAGTTTTCATTTCTTTAAAAATTCATACCTATTTTTCTATAACTTTTTGCAAAAAATATTAGTCTTAACAACTATTTAAAATAGTTTTATTTATCCAAAAAAAAAAAAAAAAAAAAAAAACAGTTCATATACAGTTACATATTTAACAGAAACTGTTAAATATTTAACTGTTTTTTTCAAAAAAAGTGTTAAAAACTTAACTTTTTATTCAAAAAACTATTAAAAAGTTATTTTTTTTTAACTTTAGATAAAAATCTGACATTCTTGAAAAAAAATAAAAATAAATAATTAACCGTTTATTAACCGGGTTAACCGGGTTAACCGGATTAACCGTTAACCGGTTAACCGTAACCGTGACTTAACGGTTAACGGTTAAGTCCGGTTAATGATTTTAACCTTCGTTAACCGCCGGTTATTAACCGGTTAACCGCGGTTAATTAACCGTGGTCACGTCTAGATATGGTACCATAACTAAAAACTACTCCTTCCGTACGGTAACCATAACCACCATCATAACCATAAAGTCAATAACCACTAGCTAGCCTAATCAGAAAAATAATCATGGCAACCATAATCAAAAAAATCAAAATCATAATAATGATAATCCCCACCAAAAGCCATAATCTCATCTTCAAATTTGAATATCAAATCCTCACCAAGAGCAGTAAGATTCATAATCTCATCATCAAATCCCCACAAAAAGCCAGCATCGTGAACAAGTTTCTTACATCCTTTCAGAATGTTCACAATTTCACTCCTTATGACCAATGTCCCCCTCAAAGAGAGGAGTTCAATATTTGGGAGTAGGGTGGATATAGCATATGCTTCACTTTCTCCGAAGAAGTCTGAAATATTCGGTGGCAATGGCAACTCCAACCTTTTCAAAGAAGGACATCTGCACCAAAAGGAAAAAAATAACAAAGAAGATAAAATAAATGTTAGCTAGTGTTGGAATATAAAACTTGTTCCCTGAATTTCTAATAAACTAGCGATTATCCTAATCTCATCGAAAAAATAAATAAAAGAAAATTACCCTTCAACGATACAATTGAATATTTCTTTTGTCATAGGGAAGTCGGTAGAAAAAGCAACAGAATATGCTGATCCTTGGCTACGACTGATCACAAACTTGACAAATGATTTTGTATAGCAACGCCTACGTATAACCCAATCAGGATTCAGAGTGTCTTTGTACCAACGCTTTTGAAAGAAGAGAGATTGCCAGCATTGAGGACTCAGAGTTGCTTTGTACCAAGACTTGCATACATATGGTACTCCTTCCACCAGCGCCTCCAATCCAACTTTTGAAAATATATCAACCAAACAGTCAAGTGGTAAGTTTTCCCATTTTCGACCAACCATCTGCAATTTAAACATAAATGATATTAATATTCAAACAAATATTGGAATTGAAAAGAAATAAAGAAAAGAAAGCAAGAATGTTTAATAAATGGGAAAAGAAAAATTGGAATTTAAAATGAAGAACCTTTTTAATATTTGATGGTCACAACTCTGCAGTCCATCAAACATATATACATGGAGATTTGATTTTTTCAAGATTAAAGAGGGCTGAACTGAAAGGTTGTCGTGACTGTTTACATTCGGATATGTTGTGTACTACTTCTATTAAATTAGACAGGAAGTCGGTTGTTGATTTTTTCAATACAATATGGCTGCTAAAATTCCAATCTTTTGACCCTGTTAATGACATCAAGAGTTCAGATTATTGAAGATTAAAATTGACATTTGGAACAGTTTCTCTTCAAAAATAAAAAATAAAAAATTGCCATTTGCAGAACATTTCAAATGCCTCGTTTTTATAGGGTGTAACACAATGGAATATGCTTTGATAAAAAAAACAAGTTGCCCGAAATTTATCCGGATTAGTTTGGCAGATAGACAATTGAGTTAGAATGTTAGATAGACATTTGAGTTTTGAAACAATCTTAATAAGAATCACTTGCACAATTGCACTTATATGGAAAATAGACCCTAATAAATCATCGTAGATTTCAGTAGATGCTTCAGTTTCACTAATATTTGCTAATTAAACACTTAGTGACTGCGTCCAAGTTTGTTTTTTTATGACGTCAACATGCCACATATTCAAATTTAACGGAGATTTGGACGAAAATGAGACGGAAGGATAACATGGTAAACTAAGGCTCCGTTTGTTTAGCATAAAACATCTTTCGAAAAATGATTTCCCGCAAAATATTTTTCGGAAAATGAAATAATTTTTCGAAAAATGAAATAAACATGTTTTCGGCTGTTTGGTAAGAAAAATATTTCCCGAAAAATGTTCGAATGAGTTGACTACAAATTTACCCACTCAGTCACCACCACCACCCTACACACCACTACCACCCCCTACCCCGCCCCCTCCCCTCGCCCCCCCTCCCCAATCAGGTAAATTTTTTTTAATCATTTTAAATTTATTTTAACAACTCCCCACCCCACTCCACTCACCAGCACCACCTTTACCCCCACCCCCCGTCGGTTCAAAAATTTTATCATTTTAAATTTATTTTTAACAACTCCCCCACCCCACTCCACTCACCACCCCCTGCCCCCAACCCCCCCCCCTCCCGATCGGGTAAAAAAAATATAATCATTTAAAATTATTATTTTTTACCCGACGGGGTGGGGGTGGTGAGTGGATTGGGGGAGGAAAATAAATTTAAAATGATTAATTTTTATTTTTTGACCCAACGGGGGTGGGGGTGGGGGTAGGGTGTTAGGGGTGGTGAGTGGAGTGAGGGAGGAGTTGTTAAAAATAAATTTAAAATGATTAATTTTTTTTTTGACTCGACGGGGGGTAAGTGGCGGTGGTGAGAGGAGTGGGGAGGAATTGTTAAAAATAAATTTAAAATTGTTAGGACCTAATTTTGATCAAAGTCTTAGTTAGTTGGTTTTGATAAAGGAATATATATATAGAACAGGGTTTATATCAAAAGAGGAAATCTGTCATATTCATCTTTCAGTTTATCTCGATACCATGAGTCTCGATGCTTATGATTCTCTCTTATACATTGGTTACATTCAATCAATAACATGAATCATATTCCCTCTCTTAGCTATCAAGATCATCAAGTGCATCTCAGTCCTTATTAGAGAACATCTCTGATAGTTAAGCCTTGGTATGATCTGACAGCTATGGCTTTTGTCCCTCAGACAGCCATTACTCTGTCTCATTCTTTGATGCCAAAATCTCAACCAAGATGGATATTGTATCCTCACAGCTATCAAGTTCACCTTTGAAGACCATTGAAGACCTTCTGGAAGCTCTCAGCTCAAGCCAGCTCATGAAGACCTGCAAGTGGACAAGTGGGGCAAAGACCAGTCAAGGCTCATTAATGAAGCTGCAACAGTCATATTCCAACGGCTACATTGAAGGGTATAAATAGAGGAGTTCATCCTCTACACAAAATACTCTTGAAAAATGCTCTTTTTCACAGTCCATAAACCTCTCCCTTACATCCCTACACACAAATCCCTACACACCAATCCCTACCCTTCAAACACTTTTCCAAACCAAAAAAACTTCAGCCTGAAACCCCTGTTTCAACAACAAACAACCCTAGTGTGTTAATTCACAAATTCCAAATCCTAAGACTGTACTTTAGGTGTAGAAATTTGTAAACACTCAAGACTGTTTCTTGAGTGTATTAGTTGTTTTTGTAAAATCTTGAGACTGTACTTCAAGTTGTAAAAGCACTTAAGACTGTACTTTAAGTGTATCCCTAGTTGTCTGTACTAATTAGGAAGAGGAAGTTCAAGGAACTTGCCTTATCAAACATTTGTAATTCTTGTTGATTAAGATTATAATAAAATTGATCTCACTTGTCAAGATTGACAGTGGGGGTGGATGTAGGAGGAGTGAACTCTGAACCACTTTAAATTCTCTGTGTTATTATATTTCTGCAAACACATTCACACACTTGCATTATTTCTTTGTGTTCTTTGTCCTATCATTATTTCAAGCTTCACTTAGTCCGCTGCACAATTCAACAAACATCTGACAGCTAAGTCAAACCATAGCTGTCTGATCATCTGCATATCAAACAAGGGCCTTTCAATTGGTATCAGAGCATGTCTTCACATTCAAAAGTCTAACAACTTGTGAAGGATCCTCTTCAAACCCACCATGCCTCAACCAAGGAGAAATAATGAGAAAGATATCCCACACATTGATGACTGTGGATCTTTTGAGATCTATGCATCAAAAATAAAAACATACCTTGATGCAAACAGTATATGGAATTGGTATGTTCTAGAGAATGAAGTGTCCTACCCAACTCAAATTTGTATTGATGGAGGACCTAGTAAGATCAAATCCCCAGAAACATGGTCTCGAATCAAAAGCAATTAATCAAGTGCAAACTTAAAAGTCAAAAACATTCTTCAAAAGAGTGTAAATGACTTACTAGCACAAGAAATTGCTAAGGAACCAAATGCCAGATCAAAGATGGACCCTCATTCAAACTAAGTTCACTAAACACACCAAATGTCGTGACACAAAATTTGTATAACTTGCTTAGGCAATTAGACAACTTCAAGTTCTATCCTGGAGAAAAAGTGAGTCTTTGCTCAACCAAGGTTTGAAAACCTTGTTAGATCTATTGCTGACCATGGAAAAACATTTGAACAACAAGATCTCTGCCTCAAGATATATTCTAATCTCCCTCAAGAATATGAAAAGGTAGCATTACCTATTAGAGAAGGATCTGAATGGAGCACAATGACAGCTGAACAAGATTTTGGAAAGCTTGGAAGCTTATGAACCGGAAGGTATGATAAAAATTCAACCAGTTCCTACCATTTCACAAACTTTAGCCTTAACTGCTCAAGAAACTGTCCACAAACCAATCACTCACCAAGACATTGAGACCATTGTCAACAATGCCCTTCAAAAGATAAACATCAGCTCCAAACCTCTCAGCAAACATATCTCTCAAGAAGACATTCCAAGTCTCATATCCATGGCCGTCGTAAATGCCATGAAATTTCAAAAGAAATCTTTTGACAAAAAATACAACCCTTCCACATCTAATTCTCAACAAGACAGCCTACAAGAAGACAATTGATTGCTTCAACTGTGGAAAGCAAGGACATTACTCATCCGATTGTCCCGAACCAAGGAAACCTAGGGACAATCGACGCCTAAGAAAGTGACTTACTCAAAAGAGATCATTCACAGTTCCTGTGTGCAACCCTTGCTTCAATTGTTCCAAAAATAAAAATGACAAAAACAAGGAGCAAGTTATGATAGCCGATTCATCAAAATTCAAGTGATGAAGAGTATGTGTCAAGTGATGATTCGACAATGAAGGAGAAGAGGCCATGCTATGCCTTATAGCCGAAGATGAGGAAGAATCGACAATGAGGAAGAATCGCACCATGAGGAAGAAATGGAAGCACTTGTCGCTGCAGATGAACCGAAAGAGGTACATGATTTTAACTCTTTAAATATTGATGGTTTCAAACAATTAGTTTGCACTCTTTTAATTCAAACCAAAAAACAAAAAACTAGCTTTGCTTCACTGGTCAATGAGAACCTTTCCCAAACCTCAACCATTGACACCCTCACAAAAACCAATTCAGAGCTTGAGAAAGTCTGTCAAGGGCTAAGTGACGCAGCACGGAAGCACGATAAGTTTCGTGATTAGCGCACTAATCACAAGAACCCTTCAAGCGAAGGATCCTCAAGCACAATATCGAATCCACCTAAGCAACTGAATCCACCAGGAATTAAGAGAGAAAACTCTTTGAAATTCAATTAATCAAAAGCCCCCTTTAACAAAACCAATAAAGTGTTTAAATACTAACTCCAAACCCTAAAAGAAACCCTAAGGCGAAATAGCAAACCAATGACCAAAATACCCTTAATTAAAATAAACCAAAATCAGTAAAAATCAAATTAAACGCAAAACCAGTAATCCTCCCGTCATTTGAGGCGCCCGCCTGAGGTAGAACCATGCGGCCGCCTGGCTTCCCGAAGGTTAGTTGCTCGTTGATGCCGGATTGATGCGGCCGCCTGGAAGGATTGGTGCGCCCGCCTCACCACCAGTGACTCTCGCCTGGGTTTGGTTACTCCGCCGTGAATTCCATCCCCAATTCCTCCTACATCAGTCAACCACTCTTCAAAAGAACTCGACCCCGAGTTCATATCCGATATTTGGAAAGATCCGTCCCAGAAGAACAAATACTTTGAATAAATCAATGCTTTTCTTGCCTTTGAAAAAATTTTTAACACATCAATCTCATCCTTCTGTTGTTCGTCCGTCTCATCTTCCCCATAGTCAACAATGACTGAAAAATTAGTGTCCTCCATGGACTCTCCCACAATCTCCCCATGATCAATAGTAAAATTATCATCGTATTTTACTTCTTCTGTCCAATCAATAACACCCACAACCATATCAAAAATTGATGGTGCATACCAAGTAATACCACCCGCACCTTCATTCATGGGCTCAATTAGTGGCATGATCATGGACCATAATATTTGGAAGAACCATGATACTTGTGGGAACAACTTCACATACCTGAAGGATCTCGTATTCTGCACATAAATCCGCCCTTCCTCCACATTCTCTTCGTATTCGGCCAAGGGAACCGCCGGAAAGACGGATTTGTCGACTTCTCGGAACTTCTTGAACATCAATTTTGTTATTCTCGCAACAAGACCTCGAACCGGCCCTGACGTTCTTCTTCGGCACGTTCATGGAATTTGCGGATCTACGCGCTTTCAGTTTCTGAATCTTGGCAGTGTAGTGATCGGCTTTGTCGGCATAAAAATTGGCTTCCATCCTATGTCGCTGCCTAAGCACTCGCTCCCTTGATGCTCGATTCAGATCTCTGATTGATTTATATTTCTGTACAAGTCGATCATGCTTGTCCGCTTCGTCGAGTTCTTCTTCCTCTAACTCTAGAAAATATTGTTCCTGTTGTCGAGCACGATCCAATCGTCGATCTATTTCGTGAATAACCTTGTCATCAGATCTTGTTACTTGAACCCCCATAACGAATCAGCGATGAAAAGACATGATATGGCCTGCTCTGATACCAACTGACGCAGCACGGAAGCACGATAAGTTTCGTGATTAGCGCACTAATCACAAGAACCCTTCAAGCGAAGGATCCTCAAGCACAATACTGGAATCCACCAGCAGTAATCTGGAATCCACCAGGAATTAAGAGAGAAAACTCTTTGAAATTCAATTAATCAAAAGCCCCCTTTAACAAAACCAATAAAGTGTTTAAATACTAACTCCAAACCCTAAAAGAAACCCTAAGGCGAAATAGCAAACCAATGACCAAAATACCCTTAATTAAAATAAACCAAAATCAGTAAAAATCAAATTAAACACAAAACCAGTAATCCTCCCGTCATTTGAGGCGCCCGCCTGAGGTAGAACCATGCGGCCGCCTGGCTTCCCGAAGGTTAGTTGCTCGTTGATGCCGGATTGATGCGGCCGCCTGGAAGGATTGGTGCGCCCGCCTCACCACCAGTAACTCTCGCCTGGGTTTGGTTACTCCGCCGTGAATTTCATCCCCAATTCCTCCTACATCACTAAGAGATTAATGCTTCATGCTTGAAAAACAAAACATGGATCTGACAGCTGAGGCATCCAGTACTCAAGAAAACTGTCAAAGACTCATAATTCTTGAAAAAGAAAATGAGGCTCTTAAAAAGAAAATAGATTCATGGAACATGTCAAGCAAAGCATTATCCCTTTTCACATACACCCAAAGACGTCCCAGTGACAAAACAGAGATTGGTGCTGATGATCATACACAAAAGGTGTACACTCCTCCCACTGGTGAAAAGGCCATTGAAAAAATGGTTCTAGAAAATCTAAGCTCGCAAACTATCAAGTTCAAACCTATCCCTGCTCAAACCAAAGGAAAATCAAAGGAAATCTTGATTGGTCCTAGTCACCAAAGGAAGGACCAAGTAAAATTCAAGGAAGCAAGTATATTTGGGTTCAAAAAGGGGCCAATATACAGAAGAAGTCAAGCCGCAAAAATGTGCTAGTCACCAAGTCCTAACAGACACCAAGGCTTGACAGACAGCCCAAGGCTCCGACAGCGCCCAAGGCCTGACAGATAACCAAAACCTTCCAAACAACAAAGAACTCCAAGGCAACAAAGATTCTATAACAAACATAGATACACCAAACAACAAAAACCTCAGTGGCAATACTCAAATGGAAGAAGTCATGCAAGTCAAAATGACTCTCCCAGATCATCCTATTCAAATAACTTTCGCTCAACCCCAATACAACAACCCAAACCACTTCTTCAATCCATCCCAATCCACTGTCCTTACACCTTACATGATGCAAATCATGTCATATTACCATACCCTAAACCAGTTCTTCAAAAAGGGATCAATGAACAAAGCTAGGGTTCCAAAGAAAAACTAATCCTTTGGACCCAAAAGAATAAAAAGGGGTACCATAAAAATTACTTTTTGTTTTGCAGGTATCCAGGAAAGGACTCTGGTATTTAGATAGTGGTTGTAGTAGACATATATATGACCTTCAATAAAGACTGGTTGCAACAATATTCCCCTAAAAATGGTCCAAATGTAACCTTTGGTGACAATTCCCAAGCTAAGGTCAAAGGATCAGGAAATCTTATTACAAAAGATATCATTTTTACAAATGTGTCTTATGTAGAGGGTCTCAAACACAATTTGATTAGCATCAGTCAAATCGTGATAAGGGATATCATGTTGTTTGCACTAAGGATAAATGTACCGTTAAAGATAAAAGCAATAAAGTCATTCTCGACCGGATCAAGAAAAGGAAATCTCTATTGCTTAAACTTAGAGATTGTGGAATCCTCAAATGCTCACCGCCTTCTGTCATTTAGTCAATCTGATATGTCATGGCTTTGGCACAAAAGATTGGCTCACCTTAACCATAAAACCATCTCCAAGCTTGCAAATTCAAATCTAGTCAGAGGTCTTCCAAAGATCCCATTCAAGAAGGACAAACTTTGCAAAGCATGCCAATGTGGGAAGCAAAAGAGATCTTCATTCAAGCCCAAGACCGTATCGACACCTCAAGACCTATTGAACTACTTCATATGGATCTCTTTGGACCCATAAGGACTAGATCTTTAGGAGGAAAGAGATACTCCCTAGTTGTGGTTGATGACTACACCAGATTCACTTGGATCATTCTTCTTGAATCCAAAAGTGACACCCTTAGCTGTCTGACAAAGCTGTTCAATAAAATTCAAAATCAAAAAGGGACATCCATTGTCAAGATCAGATCTGATCATGGAAAAGAATTTGAGAACACAGGAGCAGAAGAATATTGTGATTCAAAAGGTATTGATCACAATTTTTCAGCCCCAAGAACACCCCAACAAAATGGTGTTGCTGAAAGGAAGAACAGAACAATTTGTGAGGCAGCAAGAACAATGCTGTCAGAACACAATCTCCCAAAGTATTTTTGGGGTGAAGCTGTCACTACTCCTGTGTATGTTCAAAATAAAACACTAATCAACAAATTCCATAATATGAGTTATGGAATGAAAAAGTTCCTACCATTTCCTACTTTCACAGTTTTGGAAGTAGATGCTTCATTCACAACAATGGCAAGAACAATTTGGACAAATTTGACTCCAAATGTGATGAAGGAATCTTTCTTGGATACTCTAACACAAGCAAAGCTTATAGAGTTTACAACAAAAGAAGACTTGTTGTGGAAGAATCAATTCATGTTGACTTTGATGAAAACAATGATCAAAGTGTAACTGAATTATGTGATTTTGATGAAGGTTCGGGAAACCTAGATAATCTCCCTGAAGCATCTCCCATTCTTGATTCAAATGTTCTCCATCACGAACAAGATTCATCAAATCTTCCATACATGGTTCCAAGAAATTCATCTGACAGCCATCCTGTGCCAGACAGCCATGACCAATCCCACTCCCATCATCAACCAATCCAGCCAACCAAGTCAACATCAATCACTTCCTCTTCCAATCCAATTGATGAGGAAGAGAATATTCAAATAAATGGTCATCCCTTGACTGACATCTCCCAAAATTCTTCCTTAGCTGATAGCCAACCCTTAGCTGACAGCCATCCAAATTCTTCATGTAATCCATCTACTAGCCACCTTCCATCTCCATTCAATAATCCTCTTTCTCCTCCCAAAACCAATGATGAATCCACCATTACTCACATCATTCCACCCAATAAAGACCTTTACATCAGCCTTCAAATTGATAAAACCCCAGTTCCAGACCACATTCCTTTTCTCATGAGTGCATTCATATCCCAAGTGGAACCAAAGAAAATAAATGAAGCACTCCAAGATGCTGACTGGATAGAAGCCATGGAGGAAGAATTAGAGCAGTTTGAAAGGAACAAAGTGTGGCAACTTGTTCCTAAACCAAGAAACCAAACTGTCATTGGAACAAGATGGATTTTTAGAAATAAGATGAATGAAGAAGGTGTTTTAGTAAGAAACAAAGCTAGACTGAATGCTCAAGGATACAGACAAGAAGAAGGTATTGACTATGATGAGACTTTTGCACCTGTTGCAAGACTTGAAGCTATAAGGCTATTCCTTGCCTATGCTTCATTCAAGAAGATGAAATTATTCCAGATGGATGTCAAGAGTGCATTTCTGAATGGAGTCTTAAATGAAAAGGTTTTTGTATCTCAACCCCCTGGTTTTGAGCACCCAAAGTTTCCTGATCATGTATACAAATTGGACAAAGCATTGTATGGGCTTAAACAAGCACCAAGAGCTTGGTATGATACCCTATCTAGATATCTCCTTGGCAAAGGATTTACCAAGGGCCATATTGATAACACTTTGTTTATCAAGAAATATGGAAATGATCAGTTGCTCATCCAAGTCTATGTTGATGACATCATTTTTGGTTCATCAAATGAGGACTTGTGCACTGAATTTGGAGATATTATGAAAGACCAGTTTGAAATGAGTATGATTGGTGAGCTTACTTTCTTCTGGGGTCTTCAAGTCAAGCAAATGAAGGAAGGAATCTTCATTAACCAAGCTAAATACACAAGGGATATGATCAAGAAGTTTGACATGCAAACTGCTTCTCCGCCAAAACCCCTTGTCAACCACAACCAAACTCCATGCCGATCCAGATGGTCAAAGTGTAAATCCAACACTTTACAAAAGTTACATTGGATCTCTCCTTTATGTAACACCTTCAAGACTCCGACATTATGTTTAGTGTCTGTCTCTCGTGCTAGATTTCAAGCAAATTCCAAGGAATCTCATCTCTCTCGTCAAGAGAATTTTGAGATATCTCAAAGGAACCCCGATTTTGGCTTGTGGTATCCCACCGAATCCCCATTCTCTCTAATTGGATTCACCGACTCGACTATGCCGGATGCAATCTAGATAGAAAATCCACAAGTGGTGGATGCCGGTTTATTGGATCAAGAATTATTTCATGGTCAAGCAAAAAGCAAACATCGGTAGCCACCTCAACAAATTTGAGGCCGAGTATATTCTTTGCGAGCTTGTGTTGTTCTCAAATTCTCTATCTTAAAAGTCAACTTCAAGACTTTGGAATTGAATTATCCAACATTCCCATCTTCTGTGACAACTCAAGTACTATTGCCATGACAGAAAACCCTGTCCAACACTCAAAAACAAAGTATATTGAGGTCAGACATCACTTCATCAGAGACCATGTTGAAAAAGGGAATATCAACCTTGCAATAGTTTGTACTGAGGATAATGTCTCTGATATTCTTATTAAAGCAATGGATGAAAAGAGATTTGAGCTGTTAAGAGCTATGCTTGGAATGATAAATATGCCAAAATAAAGAGTTGTTCTTCATAAATAAAAAGGAGGATTACATTCAGAGCAATGCTGTCACAATGAAGCCTGACAGCTATTCCCTCAAAAACATCCCTGATAGCCATCCACTGATAGCTATCTATGCAAAAGTCATGAAAAACAAAAAACAAAAACATAAAACAAACCATGAAATCCCTCTCTCTTTCATCTGCATTCACTCACCAAAAACTTCCTTAAAACCAAACAATTTCCAGAACCAACTCTCCTCTTCAAATCTTCACCTTAGCTGTCAGACATTCTTAGGGAATGTCACTGTTTCTCCAGATCCTCCTCCAGCACTCATTCCTTCACACCTTGCCTCCTGTGTAGACTGCAAGGTCTGATGATACCTTTGCAACCATACTGGGTGCCTCTCCAGGAAGGGATCAATTGAAGTGACTGAATATTGAAGAGAAGGACTTGCTCTCCTTGGCCACCATTCTTCAACTACATCATAAGGCTGAATCAAACCCTCCATTGGTGTCACAAAGCTGAAATCTCCAGAATAAGAACCACTCCCAGCAACTACAAGTGGTTGGCTAGCTCTTGACTCTTCTCTCTCCACAGCTGGAACTCTGACAGGACTAAAGCAACCTATAACCTGGTTGAATAGGTATGAGATTGTTGAAGAAGGAGATACATGCACTCCAGCAAAGTTATCACCTCTCCCCTCCAACAAACCAACCCCTAGAGAGAGTGAATCCCTGCTCACAGGAGTATATAGCTTCTCAGGCTCAACCTTCTTCTTGACATCTAAGCCCCTCTCCATAGCTGTCTGAGCCCTATCTTGCTTAACCAATTCCCCCAATGTATAAACCCTCTCTACCTTACTTTTTTCCTTACTGGACTCACCCTGATCAACCTTGATAGTCTTTCCAAAAAGCCTTATTCCCTCTCCCTCGCCACTGTCAATTTTCTCTCTGACAGCTACCTCCTTGACACCATAGTCCTGATCTACTCTCACTCTCTTGTTCTTACCTCTGTCACTCACTCCCTCTGAACTTTCAACTACATTGAAGGACTCTCTCTCTATCTCCATCTCATCCCCCCTCAAATCATCCTCACAATTCTTCCCAAAAACCAACTGTTTTGCTGTTTGAGCCATATTTTTGGGATTAAACTTTGAGGAAAATCTACCCATTTGTGTTTATAAAACAATCTGAATAAGTTTCCTCTGAATTTGTCATTGTTTTATAGGCAAGTTTCCCCATAGCTATCTCGCAACCATCATCATTCAAACTAGACTTAACTGTCAAAGTTTTTCTACGGCTAGGTTAAAGCAACTTTTTGGTGATTTGATCGTGTTAATTGCTCACAATTGTCACTTCCTTAGCCATCTCTTCACCTCGCAAAATTCTTGAAAAAGAGAATGTTCTTCTTGTGCTCTGTGGAAGTTAATGCCTCAACGTGGGGAAGGGCAAAAATCACTGTTCATATGAACAGCTTACTAAACTTTGAAACCCCAATGCCCATTAAAACCCACTCTCCACTCATTATTTGCCTCTCTCCTTTCGCAATCACCAAATCTCCTGTGTCATTAACCCTCTGTTTAACATTCATCTCTTTCCTTCACTAATCCTCCATCGTATTCCTTCAACCCTAATTCTTTTAACCATCAATGGCGTCAAAAGCAAGTTACCCAGATGCTCAGTTACTTCATTAAACCTAGCTTCTATGATTCGAAGTTGGGATACTCATCAAAGAACTTCTTGAGGTCAATGAATTGCTTAATTTCATGGGAGCCGACCTCCAATTTATGAAGAATGTGCGAGAAATTTACCTTGTGGGAAAGAGGAACAAGGAAAACAATTCAATAACCGCCACCATAGACAATGTTGAGATAACCATTACTCAAGAAATGGTCAGTGAAGTCTACGGGATCCCAAACAAAGAAGATCTTTGTGAAAAACATATGGGATAGAGGGTCGATAGATTGAAGATCGTATATGAGAAATTCTTTGGGGTTAATGTTCATGACTTCAAGAGTGTACAGGACAAGGCAATGGTGAAGGACAAAGCTGATATTTTCAAATCAACTCTTATGGATGTGGTCAACAAAGCCATTGATGGCAAGCAATCTTCATTTGATCAAATGGGATCAAATGAATGGAAGCAAATGCCGAGCCTAATGACCAAAGACACAACCGGTGCATTGTTCTTCTCCACAACTTCCAGCTTGCAGCCTCAACCTCCACTCTAAAATTCAAGAAGCAAGGTGGAAAGATGAACAACTTCAGATTCATGAGTGGAATTCTTGAAGTCCTAATTCCTAAGCTCAATCCTCCTCTACACAAGAAATGGCTGAAGATTGTGAAGCTGTCAGAGACAAAGTGCTTCAATGAAAGAACCTTTGTATTGAAACAAAAGAAAGGAGCTGTGATGAGAGCTGGAGATGATGTAAGCACTAGTAGCTTTCTTGAGACTCAAGAAAAACTGCAAGAAGAAACAAGAAAGAAGATTGAACACTGGAAGGACTTGATAGAATTGGCTACAAGTAGGAGAATAAAGAGGGGTGTACAATCCAATGTGAAGAAGACAGGATTATTGAAAAAGACTGTGGTATCTCATGGCAATAAAGGCAAAAACAAGGATGTTCAAGAAGCTGATAGTGAAAAAACCTTCTCTGACAGCCATGATAAGGATAATGAAGAAAGGGGTGCTGTTGACAGTCATGGGGTTGACACCATGGGTCAAGTTAATGCTGGTGATGATAACATAGACCCTCAAGAACTTCAGGCAGCCATTGACTTATCCAAAACTCTGCACAAAGGCAAACAACCTCTGACAGCTATCCCTACAAGGCAGGTAGCCACCAGATCCAAGGTACAATCCTCCTTATCCATTCCTTCTAAATCTTTGCCAAAGAAAAGAAAACCTGAAAAGAAAGCACCCAAGGCCAAGAAAACCAAAATAAATACCCCTTCCCTTTCTCCAAAATCCACTACTGTCAGTCCAAGAGTGGACAAGTCATCCTCACCTAGCTCAGGTCATCAGTCAGCCATAAAAGCTATCCTTATCCTCAAAGAACAATTAGAGAAGCAACCTTTAAGGGGGAACACTGATGAAAATATCCCCTCTACCCAACCTCAACAGTTAGCCAAAATCTTAAGAGCCATTGATGCTATTGAGTTGGATGGGAACCCTGATACTGAAAAGGCTGCTCTCATTTTTCTTGATGATGTTCTAAGTAAAGAGGAGACAGTGATAGCCATAGATGAACTCAGGTCTAGGTTTATCAAGAAAAGAAGTGGACCAGGTGAGTCATCCAGTAATCCAAAGGTGACAACTACGTATGTAGATATCCAAACCATCCCTTCTATACCTGAGACTGAGTCTGTGAATGAACCTGCCCCAACTGTTGAAATTGATAGGGGGAATCTTGATAAGACATCTGAGGTCATTCAAAGTCTTAAGAAGGTTGGAGTTGAAATTGATCCCAATCTTGTCTCAAAGGGAGAAACAATCCTAAATGCATGCAAGGGACTTGTGTTTGATGGAACCCCAGAAAATGAGGCAGCCCTTGTAACCATTCTTGAGCAAAAGTTGACCAAAGGAGAAGTCAGGGCAGCCTTAAACCTCCTAAAATCCCAATTTTGTTATGATCTCCTCAAGCAAGGTCTTGGTCAATCATCTGTTTCAATCCCAACTTTTTAAAACCATGCCTCTGCTCCTTCCAAGCCAATCTCTCCAATCCCTGAAAATGAATCTGTTGAAGCTTCCCCTCAGAGTCCAATCCTTGCTGGTCAAGGTCAAGATATGTCTGACAGTGATCCCTTCCCTACGGTCCCGACGACCCTCCAAGTCATTCCATTCCTCCCACTCTAAATCAAGCCTACCTTCCCATGAAAGAACCTTGGATGCTTAGCTGTGGCATTGATTTCTCTATCTCTTCCATCAAGGCAGCAAGGACAAGGTTAGCCCATGTAACTCATATCCCAGAAATCGCAAACCCCTTTACCTATCCAAAATCATGGGAACTGTCAAGAAATGGTTTGATTATGGTGGCAAGAAATCTTGCAGGATTAGTATTCTTTGCCTATGAAGAGTGGAAAGTGTCAAGGACTTCATCAACCTCCAATTTTGTTCACCAAATCCCATCATTCCCAAAATTCATTACTCCCAATACACTTATTGATTGGGAAATTCTCTTCAGCCAACTTCTCTCTCCATCACTCAATTCTTGTCTTTTTATGCCAAAAGGTCTAGTTTTCACCTTGTGCATTGAGCTTGCAAAATCATTCTTTCTCTCTCTGTTTGAACAGAAGTGTGCCCTTATGCTTTTGATAAGCAAAATGGTCAATATCTTTTCCCCAACCCTAAATCCAGGCATTGAGCCCTATCTTTCACCCTTCATCTCTGTTGATCCCATTCTCTTCAACTCTCCCAATGAAAACTCTCACTTCATGAAATTGATCTCTATTCCTGAGATCAAAGAGTTCAGAGAATCCATAGCTGTCAGCCAAAGTAGGGCCAATAATATTATTGATCTTTCCTCAGACTCTGACAGTGATGATGATGATGATGATCCTTCAAGCCCAGATCAAGACTCTCCCATAATAATTCCATCTTCTACCATTTCCAACCCTCCTCAACAATCCTTTCATGTGTCCCCTGTTCCTCAAGCCCCAGTTCATATGTCCCCTGTTCCTCAACCAGATCCATCCCAAGTGCCCAAGAAAAGCAAGAAAGCAAAGAACAAGAAGAAGCATTTGTGGGGCACAATGAGAATAAGAAATGACCAGATGCCTCTTACAAGGGCCCAACTGAAAGCAAAGGAAGATAAGTTCTTCAAATATGATGAGAGGATGACTTGGGAATGGAACAATGAGATCTATTACAGAGGAGTTGAACCAGAAATGAGAAGAGAGCTGGAGGAAGAAAGAAATGAGCTCCTTTCAGCAAGGCAAGAAAGAGAAGAATTCTATGATCAACTGGCTGATGACTGAATTGTATTATGTTGGAACATTTTTTTTGGTTGAAACAATCTATTTTGTTTGGTTTTGTTTTTATGGCTGTAATATGTGAACTTCTCTCATCTTGAGATCAAATCCAAGTATTTCAATCTCATTCTGATTACTTGTGCATGATATGAATCCCTGAATTATTTCTTTCATTAGTATTTCTCTTATCATTAACTGTCAAGACATGTTCTAAATAGATCTTCCTTTACCAAAAAGGGGGAAATTGTTAGGACCTAACTTTGATTAAAGTCTTAGTTAGTTGGTTTTGATAAAGTAATATATATATAGAACAGGGTTTATATCAAAAGAGGAAATCTGTCATATTCATCTTTCAGTTTATCTGACAGCTGTGAGTCTGACAGTTATGATTCTCTCTTATACATTGGTTACATTCAATCAATAACATGAATCATATTCCCTCTCTTAGCTATCAAGATCATCAAGTGCATCTCAGTCCTTATTAGAGAACATCTCTGATAGTTAAGCCTTGGTATGATCTGACAGCTATGGCTTTTGTCCCTCAGACAGCCATTACTCTGTCTCATTCTTTGATGCCAAAATCTCAACCAAGATGGATACTGTATCCTCACAGCTATCAAGTTCACCTTTGAAGACCATTGAAGACCTTCTGGAAGCTCTCGGCTCAAGCCGGCTCATGAAGACACTGCAAGTGGACAAGTGGGGCAAAGACCGATCCAAGGCTCATTAATGAAGCTGCAACAGTCATATTCCAACGGCTACATTGAAGGGTATAAATAGAGGAGTTCATCCTTTACACAAAATACTCTTGAAAAATACTCTTTTTCACAGTCCATAAACCTCTCCCTTACATCCCTACACACAAATCCCTACACACCAATCCCTACCCTTTAAACACTTTTCCAAACCAAAAAAACTTCAGCCTGAAACCCCTGTTTCAACAACAAACAACCCTAGTGTGTTAATTCACAAATTCCAAATCCTAAGACTGTACTTTAGGTGTAGAAATAATTTGTAAACACTCAAGACTGTTTCTTGAGTGTATTCGTTGTTTTTGTAAAATCTTGAGACTGTACTTCAAGTTGTAAAAGCACTTAAGACTGTACTTTAAGTGTATCCCTAGTTGACTGTACTAATTAGGAAGAGGAAGTTCAAGGAACTTGCCTTATCAATCATTTGTAATTCTTGTTGATTAAGATTATAATAAAATTGATCTCACTTGTCAAGATTGACAGTGGGGGTAGATGTAGGAGGAGTGAACTCTGAACCACTTTAAATTCTCTGTGTTATTATATTTCTGCAAACACATTCACACACTTGCATTATTTCTTTGTGTTCTTTGTCCTATTATTATTTCAAGCTTCACTTATTCCGCTGCACAATTCAACAAACATCTGACAGCTAAGTCAAACCATAGCTGTCTGATCATCTGCATATCAAACAAGGGCCTTTCAAAAATGATTAATTTTTTATTTTTGACTCGACAGGGGGTGGGGGTGGCAGGGGGTGGTGATTGGGATGGGGGAGGGGTGGTTGATGTGGGGTGGGTAATGTGGGGATGTATGAAAAGTTAGGTGTGTGTGTATGTGAGGGTGTTACCATTTTCCGAAAAATGTTTTACTTAGGAAAAATCCGTAAATCATTTTACTTAGAAAAGTGGAGAAAATATTTTTCGAAAAACATTTTCTCTATTTTCCGATGCTTAACAAACACCGAAAAATTTTCCCCCAGAAAACATTTTTCCCCAAACAAACGGAGCCTAAGTACTTTGTTTAAGGACGTAATCATAAAAAAGCACCTTAGGGAAGAATAGGTAAAGAGATCAATAAGTTGTTGATGAACTTGATACTTAACTCATATATCCTCCAACTAGTTTGTCGTTGTTGCTACTTCAGGTGGTGTTGCTTCTACTGCTGCAACTAAGGAAGAGGACTAGGAGCCCACTAAGGCCTCATATAACATGAGTTTCAGACTCTTTGATTAAGCGATTTTATGAATTTAAGGAATTTTTATACTATTGGATTGTAAGAGATTAATCTTATGTTTCAGTTGAATTTGGTTTTATAATATTAACGTCTTCTTGGCCTGCATTAGCCTATATTGGCCCACGTCTCGAAGTGGGATGGGACAGAACGGAGAATTTCAGGCCAGCGAAGTTTCGGGATTTCATAGATCCGTCCCGTTATCCCAAATTGACAGCTCTATCAAATATCACTAACTTTTGGGTGGGCATAACAGCTGTAAGCTTATGCATTGGGTAAATTTTTAGGAGGGTTGTTGTTCACACCAAAAAAAAAATATTTAGTACATTTGTAACTTGACCGTGTTTACAAATAGGTTATACTAAATAATTTTACGGTTGTGAAAAACAACACTCAAATTTTGGGGGTCAAAAAAATTTTTTTTTTTGCCAAGCGACATTTTAAACCTCTGTACTTTGCTCTACCTTCGGTTTAACCCACGTTTATTTTAGCAGTGTTAACCTCTGTACTCATCATACGCAATCATTTTTACCCGGTGCACTAACGTCGTCCAAAAATGTTATAAAACTTAACAAAAACCTAACGAAACTAACAAAACCTCTCTTTTTCTTGAAAAATGGTATCCCATGTTTTCATCATCATCACTTTCTTAACATTCTCGACAACGAAACCAAAAATTCCCCATGGTATGCTTCCCAACACACCATGAGCTCTCCCTTTCTCCTCTTTCCTCCTCCCAGAATCAATCATAATAATAACTAATAAGTCTAAGAGCAGCTGCATTGTATATTGGCTTCAGTAGATGCATGTGCCTGCATAATTATCACAACAAGGAAAAAAAAAAGAGTATTTTAGTTGAATAATAACTCATGTTCATAAACTTTATAAACATTTGACATATCTGACATAGAATTTCCACACATTACAAAAAATAAAGATACAAGGATTTGGTCATGCCTTTATTCTTTGAACATTTAAAGGAACTTAGCCCGCTTTGCAACTGATAGTACCTTGTTAGATTCTGCGGATGGTGCTTATATATTTTCTTTATGGCCTGGCCTTCATATATGTGTTTTTTCTGCGTTCCCTCGGTAGAAGTTGTATGAAAGATAAAATACTTATACAATATAATATTATTAGATATTCATCTATCAAGAAATTCTCAGCATAATAAAATTACCATGCACATAAAAATAGGTAATTCACTACTGATCAAGGTGGCAACTTAATCAAGCTACTGCAATTTATACTTCTAACATTTCCTTAACAAAAGTTGTAGAGGAATAACATTGAAGTTGTATAATACACTAACTTTGAGAGAAGTCTCATTTCTAAAGTGGTTAATTGGTGACCAATCGCCTAATCAGAGAAAATGAATTAAATTCGTGACTAATCACAGGGAAAAGGATTACTACCCCGGGCAAACATAACCAGAGGAATATTAAAATAAAATAAAAGTAAATATAGCACTCCCTCCATTCTAAAATGAATGTTAAAAAATAAAAATTCAAATTTGTTATTGATAAAAATAAATTTGGATATTTTTTTACATTCACTTTTAAACTCAAGAATTACATAGTATCTAAATGAGGTAATAAACACAGGGTAAGTTAATGTCATATCACTTGCACTATACAAAAAATGCCTACATGGACCTATTGCTTCATGGCTCTCTTCCTCATCCCCAAAAGGGTAGGTTCTGATTATAAAAATAAAAACAATGAAAGTATGCAAGTTTGCAAGAGGCCAAGGTGAAGCCTTTTTGTTTGGCTATGACCTCGATAAATAAGTTGCAACATATCCACAAAACTGAAACTGATAATCTTGCTATGTAGAATTTAACGTAAACAAATATGAAGCACAATTTCTATATGCCATTTCTGATTTCTTTGGTATATATGAATCGAGGAAGATAATCTAGGATGATAAAAAATGTCACAATATGGCTAAGACTTATATTTGATTTAGATTCAAATTCGAAAATTCAAATTCAATCTCCTATTTTTTATCTTAATCTGTAGCTAAATAACAAAAAATAACTATATCATCGGTAATTGTAGCTCATTCATATATTTGATTTTATAAACAATATGGCTAATATTGATCTTTTTACTCTCATGCATGTGTGATTAAGCCAACTAGTGAGTAACCCATTGAAATTCGACGGGCATAGTTAGGCTTATTATTATTTGTTGTCATAATCTGTAATTTTATTTAAATAAACGAAAACAATATGTTAGGTTTATATACAACAATAAAAAAATTGACACGATAATTTTGGGACGGAGGGAGTATCATGTACGCATAGAAAATTACTTTACTACATTCAGAATAACTCCATTTAGCCTATATGTGTTGGGATGGCCAAACATATTTTGGTCACATATATCGATTTCTATTATAAAAAAAAATGTGTATACACTTGCTCACCGATTTTTTAAGAGGTGGAGAAGATATACAAATTTCTGAATGCACAATCTAGATATATCGAGGAAGCACGACTCAGGACCCTACGAAGCATTTCAGATAATACTCAAGTTGTGATTATTATAAATCTGAATTATGTATACCCATAATTCATAAATGTGTCAAAATCATACCAACATTTCAAGTTTCAACCACTTAACAACCATTTACCAAAACAAAATATTAGCTGCACTGTGGGCGCCTCCCAATTACCGGAACCTAAAACCCGTGTCCCAGGATGGAAGGGTCCCAAAACACACCTTTTTAAAAAACTTTTCTTTTAGATCAACTTGAAAAGTATAACAACTCATTTTCAAAACCATTTCAAAATAACCTCCCTACATAGAGAGGTGAAATATAAACCTGCTTCTACTAGCTATAGCCTGTATCATTTACAAATACTACAACTACAAAGGCTTACCCAAGCCAACCTTAAAACAAACCAAACCCAAGATTAATTACAACAACATAATCATAACTATTCCCAACTCCCAAATAAATATATACATACTTTGACAATCTCAAAATACGATCCAAACTCCTTCCCGGCCTCACCGGTATGGTCCACCTGTCTCAGCTGAATCTAAAACAGTAAAGGGAGAAGGGGTGAGATAAAATCTCAGCAAGCTATTATGTATGCAACAATATGCCATACCATATGCAACACATAACAGGTTGCTCACAATCACGTTGAAAAACAGTAAACACTTTACGTTACCTTTTCCTCCGGACCAGCAAGTCCTACAATAGGCAACATATAAACCAGTTGCTCATATAATATGCAACACACACAGGTTGCTCAACATCAAATATGCAACACCGAACATGTTGCTCAAATATCACATTGGTAAAGCGGTAAACACATTCCGTTACCTTCTCTTTACCTTTCCCAATCTGGGTCATATGTAGTACTACGGTGGGAGTCATACTCCTCTCATTTGGTGAACTGCTAGTGCATTCACCTCTTATACGACCCCTTATAGAGATCCATATAAGCTGCCTCGCTATCTTGTGGCATGACTGCACATATCTACAGACGCTGAACCCCTCAATCCGTGGCCACATAAGGGGGTGAACGGTCCAAGTATAAAGACATCCAACCACCTTATGAAATACTTTCTCATAAGTGATGGGATTCTCAATACCCCCGAATATCAGCTGACATAACCGTATTCAAGCACATAACAGATACTTGAAATTAAGTCCACCTAATGGGACATCAACACATATAAATATAACATGTTATTGCAACTCATGTTAAACCAATGAAACAGTGCAACACGTAATTAAAAACTATGTGCACAATTAATTATGAATATGTAAACACTTATGGCACAACGTATATCACATAAATCCTACACATTCGTGATCAATCCCATAATGCAGTGCAAGATATATGTCACGCACTATCTAAACATATAACCACATATAGTTAACCACGTAGGGGTACAATATAAGATAAGTAGTCCTACGCATTCATGTCATAAGGTGGAACACTTCTATAAAGGTTCCAACCAAGCACTTAGTGTATTACACCTTCTACACATAGTTTGAACCAACCGCCATGTAAATATAACCACGTAAGGCACCATATATCATATACGAGGCCTACACATTCAAAACACAATGTATAATTTAGTAACAGGATATTAACACTCCTGCCACAACCAAGTAAATAGTGCACAACACATTTTAGACTTATAAGAGTAAATAACCCTACATAGGTCATCACATAAGTCTAGAATATCATAAAAGTAACCCTACGTGTTCACAATACAATATTAAACACCTTCTCTTAAGGTTCCAAGTTCATTTACCAAGTTTTCCAAACTTTGGTTCAAGTTCCATAATTGCCTCTCAACCATGTTCAAGGCATTATTTAAAGTCTTTACCATTACCCAATTGAACCATTTAAAGTTCCATAGCAAAGTACTAAAGTTGTACTAGATTCAGGGTCAAAGAGTGTTCCATTTTATGTTGGTTAGCCTAGGTTTTCAAGGCCTAGAAAAAGGTTCAAGGCTGCAGATTGAAACTTGTTCAAGGCTGCAGATTTCCCCCCAGAGGGCCACATGTGTCGCACTACACATGACTCCCAGCTGGGTTGACAACTTCAGCAACAGCATCAGTAACAACAACAACAACAACACTTTCAGTTCCATTCAGCCACTGCAAGGACATCTCCTAACAGCACATAAACATGTTTTAGACCACCATATACTCCCTTTTTACCCTAGAGCATATCTATAACATAATCCCAATTCAATTCAACCCATGTTATACCACCCTTTAATATGTTTTTAAACCAACTTAGTGTCTTTTCATTTCAAACCCCAAGTTAATGATCAAACCTTTTCCAAACTGATTCAAAACATCATAAGAGCATCAATAAAAACCTTATAAACAGTTAAAGAAGAGAATCATAACAACTTACTAATTTTTATCAAAATAAAAGGAAGATAAACTCGGCTCTTCTTGATCTACACACCTCCCGGAGCAATAATTTGAAGACGGAATCAACCACAACTCCATGGCTGAATTTCTGGGATTTTATGAAGATTACCTAGGGTTTGGCTCTCTAGAATGTAGGAGAGAAAGAGAGAAGAACTGAGGAGGTGCTTCCCTTCTTGGATAAGGTTAGGGTGATATTTATATAAACACTTTTACACTTAAGCTCCTCCAAGTTCTAATCTCCTACACACCACCACCTTAAACTTACAATTACCCACAAGCTCCTCAAGGCTTTATAACACTCTTAATTAAACCTCAAGTATTATTAACACTACTATACAAATTTCCCATTTCTTTTATTTAGACATTATTTTCAAAATCAATATAATAACATCTAAAACCATGAAATTTAGCAATCTAGCCAAATAAACACGTCATCATTATACTACACAATTTCCTTTTTTATCTCTTTTAGACATTATATAATCCATATTGATATTTTAATATCTAAAATCAAGTAAATTCTCAACTTGGAAAATAACACATAACCAAATTCACTTTCCAATTCAAATACCAGAATGAACACATAGTCATTCCGTAAATCACATAATGCTTAACATAAGGGCAATACACCCCTCTCCCATGTGCTCAACACGTGGCCAAATTAGTGCCCTGACCTAGGGTCGTGACACTCACTCCCCCTTAAATAAAATTCGTCCCGAATTTTGGACATACTTACCTGAGAGTTCAATGATCACATATACAACTCGAGCATTATGAATTCTCAAACCCAACGGCTTTCTCAATGTTATGATTCTTCCACTCAATTCAACTCAACCTGAAAATCCTTGGTTGAAGAATTCAATATCGGGATAGGATCATAAAGATACTTCTTCCCATACGGAATTCCATACAGTGCCAATTCAATACTGAACTGCTGGCTGTTGATATACGCAAATTCCACTAAAGTTGAATAAACCTCTCACAATGAGGGAAAATCCATCACATACACAGGTAACATATCCTCACAATCTGGATAGTTCTCTCTGTCTGCCCATCTACCTGAGAATGAAAAGAAAACAATGAAACTCAGCTCGGAGCCCAAGCCTCATATTAAGTCTTCCCAAATCGCAATAAGAATCTCGGATTCCAATCTGATACAAAACATGGATTGGTAATCCGGGAAATCATTCAAATCTCTCGCCTCTATGGTTATGTTAACTTTCCCATTCAATCCTTCAGTAAGTAATCTGGGTAGAAAGGAACCAACCTATCAATCTATCCACTATTACTCAAACGCATCCATCTTCTTCAATTCAGGATCAATTTGTGGCACCTCCATAAGCTTCCATAAACGGTAGGGATATTCAAATTCGCAATTTATATCTTATCTGGTACTTCACAAAATCAAAATGTTGACAGTGAAGCCTTTCGGCTTATCGCATCCAGAACTACACTAGCTTTCCCGGATGATCTAAAATACCGCAATCAAAGTCTTGTAGTACTTCTAGTCATTTCTTTACCTGTTGTTCAATTCCTTTTAGGTAACCAGGGACTGCAACTCTTCTGGTCAATACACCTCTCAATCTTAACTTCATATAGATAATGTTCCACTTAGGTAATACAACAGAATCACAATCACTTTGATGACAAGAATAGGAAAATTTCTGATCTGATAGTACTCACTTCCTCAAAGTATAAGATATTCCTTTCCCATTCTGCATAAGAATACAACCCAAACAATTCTTTTGACGTGCAACTAAAATCACCAAGTTCTCACATCTATCAGGTACGGTAAGGATTGAACTAAAGCCACTCTATTCTTTACTCTGTAAAACTGGTTTCAACCTTTTGCATTCCCTATCAGTCATATCTCCTTCCAAGTTAATCACCTTCAAAAGTTCATCGATGATTATCTGGTAACAATCAGTTAACCCAGAAAACTACGGGATTGTAACACTGTTAAAGGTTATCCATTTGACTAGAGTCTCAATACTCGAGAGATTAATAACAATGCCCAAGCTTGAAACTATAAGGCCCAACATTACAATTTTCTTGAGTCACAACTCACACTTCCTGAATTCCGTAACCAATTGATTCTCACAAAAAATAGATACCTAACTTGCAATTAATTCCCATAATCTCTTCATACTCTGAATAACCCAAGATATTCTCTATAAAGATTATCACAAGTTATCAAAATTCAAGTTTAAACCTTACTCATCATATTTACCAACACATCTGGTGCCCTTCCGCAAGGTGCTCTTGGATATGGTAATAACCTAACATTACATCAATATAACATTCAACTGTCCTAACTGGCAGTATGAATTACTCTGAGGAAACACCTCACCAATTCATTTACTACTGTAATTAAGATAATTCAGGTGACTTTTTATTCAAGTCTAACACAGAAACCAACTAACATTCACATTCTTTAGACCATACATTTAGGCCTTTAATGTATATATAACACAATATCAATTAATGACTTATCTGCCTCAATCACAAATAGAGGCAAGTCAGACATAGAAAAGGAGACTCGCTACTTGCGACAGTCTACCCAAAACACAACAACTACTTAACCACTGCAGGCCAAGTATTACAACAATATCACGAATTGGTAAGTCTACCAACTCTACTAGCAATCCATGCCCACATATAATTATGCCTCAATCATGATAATCAAAGAAATTCGAGGTACTCTCCCATAGGAGTTGAAACCTCTAGCACATAAAATAACTCTTAGGCCACTTATGCAAATAAAACAAATGCAATGCCACCTAAGAACGGGATAAACTGGGATCTATAAAAATATGACCCCTAATTTCTGAGACAGGTAATATACCTTTAATAACTGCGGAGGGATCTATCTCTCCATAATCCCAAGCCAAGACTCGGCCTTAGACTTTCTCTTTTGCTTTCCCTTCAGTATCTCTCTTTGTACCACCACTTTGTTGCCCTCTTTGCTGGCCACTGCCTGATGTCTGTCCTTGTTGAAGTATAGATTTAGGATAATCTTTCTTGAAATGCCCCATTTCCCCACACCTCAAACATTTCCCTTGTTTTCTCCATCACATCTCGTCTGTATGTCCAGTCCGCTGGAAAAATTTACAAACTATGCTAGGTTGACCAGATACTAGCTGAGCTGCAGAAACTGCAATCTGTTCCCCTCGAACATTTTCGAAAACTGAAGAACTTAACTGCCCTCTGCTCAAACTGGAGCCTTGTCCCAGATACTTTAGCTGGTTTTCATCCCTTTTTAATCCCCCATAGTACTTCACAAGGTCATTCTCAATCTGAAACGCCCTATTCCAGATCGTCTGATAATCGACAAAATCATAAGTCGCTAATTGCTTCCTCAACGCGTGCCTCAAACCTTTTATAAAATGAGAAACTCTCCTCCCTTCATGGGTTACCAAGTGAGGACAATGCTGAGCCAATTCCGCGAACCTTGCCGAATACTGAGCTACTGTCATGCCTCTCTGTTTCAAACGTAAGAACTCCACCTCTATCTTATCCCGGGTAACCATGGTAACAAAATAATCCTCGAAATTCCGAGTGAAATTATCCCAAGTTTGGGGTGTATGAGCCCGCTCCCAATATTCATGCAACCCTTGCCACCAATGATTCGATGGACCTTCCAGCTTGAAAATAGCACACCTAACCTTTTCTTCATCAGGAATGCCTATAGCCTCAAAAATTTTATTCATTGCTTCTAACCAATTTTCTGCCTTCCCCGGATTCGGATTTCCTTTAAAACTTGGTGGATTCATTCTTACAAAATCCTCTATTCCAGACTTTAATCGTACCTCAGGTTGCTGTGGAGCTTGCCCCTGAGCTGCCATATTCTGTAAAAAGACCCTGAACATCTTCATCATATATATATTCTGGTCTCCTTCTGTTCCCATTTTGTTCACATTTCCGTGATCCCTTTGTTGGTCATCACTATTTCCTGCCATTGAACAACTTCCTGCATTCAACACTCGGCGTCAGATATCACACACTCCCCCTTAGGCTAGACATCTACCCTTGACTTCTAACCTGAGCTCTGATACCAACTGTGAGCGCCTCCCAACTCCCGGAACATAAAACCCGTGTCCCAGGATGGAAGGGTCCCAAAACACACCTTTTTCAAAAACTTTTCTTTTTGATCAACTTGAAAAGTATAACAACTCATTTTCAAAACCATTTCAAAATAACCTCCCTACATAGAGGTGAAATATAAACCTGCTTCTACTAGCTATAGCCTATATCATTTACAAATACTACAACTACAAAGGCTTACCCAAGCCAACCTTAAAACAAACCAAACCCAAGATTAATTACAACAACATAATCATAACTATTCCCAACTCCCAAATAAATATATACATACTCTGATAATCCAAAAATACGATCCAAACTCCTTCCCGGCCTCACCGGTATGGTCCACATGTCTCTGCTGAATCTAAAACAGTAAAGGGAGAAGGGGTGAGATAAAATCTCAGCAAGCTATTATGTATGCAACAATATGCCATACCATATGCAACACATAACAGGTTGCTCACAATCACATTGGAAAACATTAAACACTTTACGTTACCTTTTCCTCCGGACCAGCAAGTCCTACAATAGGCAACATATAAACCAGTTGCTCATATAATATGCAACACACACAGGTTGCTCAATATCAAATATGCAACACCGAACAGGTTGCTCAAATATCACATTGGTAAAGCGGTAAACACATTCCGTTACCTTCTCTTTACCTTTCCCAATCTGGGTCATATGTAGTACTACGGTGGGAGTCATACTCCTCTCATTTGGTGAACTGCTAGTGCACCTTCACCTCTTATACGACCCCTTATAGAGATCCATATAAGCTGCCTCGCTATCTTATGGCACGACTGCACTTATCCACAGACGCTGAACCCCTCAATTCGTGGCCACATAAGAGGGTGAACGGTCCAAGTATAAAGACATCCAACCACCTTATGAAATACTTTCTCATAAGTGATGGGATTCTCTATACCCCCGAATATCAGCTGACATAATCGTATTCAAGCACATAACAGATACTTAAAATTAAGTCCACCCAATGGGACATCAACACATAAAAATATAACATGTTACTGCAACTCATGTTAAACCAATGAAGCAGTTCAACACGTATTTAAAAACTATGTGCACAATTAATTATGAATATGTAAACACTTATGGCACAATGTATATCACATAAATCCTAAACATTCGTGATCAATCCCATAATGCAGTGCAAGATATATGTCACGCACTATCTAAACATATAACCACATATAGTTAACCACGTAGGGGTACAATATAAGATAAGTAGTCCTACGCATTCATGTCATAAGGTGGAACACTTCTATAAAGGTTCCAACCAAGCACTTAGTGTATTACACCTTCTACACATAGTTTGAACCAACCGCCATGTAAATATAACCACGTAAGGCACCATATATCATATACGAGGCCTACACATTCAAAACATAATGTATAATTTAGTAACAGGATATTAACACTCCTGCCACAACCAAGTAACTAGTGCACAACACATTTTATTCACTTATAAGAGTAAGTAACCCTACATAGGTCATCACATAAGGCTACAATATCATATACAATACAATATTAAATACCTTCTCATAAGGTTCCAAGTTCATTTACCAAGTTTTCCAAACTTTGGTTCAAGTTCCATAATTGCCTCTCAACCATGTTCAAGGCATTATTTAAAGTCTTTACAATTACCCAATTGAACCATTTAAAGTTCCATAGCGAAGTGCTAAAGTTGTACTAGATTCAGGTTCAAAGAGTGTTCCATTTTATGTTGTTTAGCCTAGGCTTTCAAGGCCTAGAAAAAGGTTCGTGGCTACAGATTGAAACTTGTTCAAGACTGCAGACCCCCCAGAGGGCCACATCTGTCGCACTACACATGGCTCCCAGCTGGGTTGACAGCTTCAGCAACAACATCAATAACAACAACAACAACCACACTTTCAGTTCCAATCAGCCACTGCAAGGACATCTCCTAATAGCACATAAACATGTTTTAGACCACCATATACTCCCTTTTTACCCTAGAGCATATCTATAACATAATCCCAATTCAATTCAACCCATGTTATACCACCCTTTAACATGTTCTTCAACCAATTTAGTGTCTTTTCATTTCAAACCCCAAGTTAATTATCAAATTAACCTTTTCCAAACTGATTCAAAACATCATAAGAGCATCAATAAACACCTTATGAACAGTTAAAGAAGAGAATCATAACAACTTACTAATTTTTATCAAAATAAAATGAAGATAAACTCGGCTCTTCTTGATCTACACACCTCCCGGAGCAATAATTTGAAGACGGAATCAACCACAACTCCATGGCTGAATTTCTGGGATTTTATGAAGATTACCTAGGGTTTGGCTCTCTAGAACGTAGGAGAGAAATAGAGAAGAACTGAGGAGGTGATTCCCTTCTTGGATAAGCTTAGGGTGATATTTATATAAACACTTTTACACTTAAGCTCCTCCAAGTTCTAATCTCCTACACACCACCACCTTAAACTTACAATTACCCACAAGCTCCTCAAGGATTTATAACACTCTTAATTATACCTCAAGTATTATTAACACTACTATACAAATTTCCCATTTCTTTTATTTAGACATTATTTTCAAAATCAATATAATAACATCTAAAACCATGAAATTTAGCAATCTAGCCAAATAAACACGTAATCATTATACTACACAATTTCCTTTTTTATCTCTTTTAGACATTATATAATCCATATTGATATTTTAATATCTAAAATCAAGTAAATTCTCAACTTGGAAAATAACACATAACCAAATTCACTTTCCAATTCAAATACCAGAATGAACACATAGTCATTCCGTAAATCACATAATGCTTAACATAAGGGCAATACACCCCTCTCCCACGTGCTCAACACGTGGCCAAATTAGTACCCGGACCTAGGGTCGTGACATGCTCCCTTGAATATAGTTATCAAAAAGAATTATAAATAAATTATTTAAAAAAAAATTATTTTTAGACCGTTACACATTGATTATATTTTTAAATTCCTATTTATAAGACTCTTGCATGTATATAGATCATTACATTAATATTTCTTTCATCCCAAAATAAAAATAATTAATCAATTTTTATTTTGCTTTAAATAAAAAAAATATTTATTTATTAGACTATATTATTGTAACTATTTCTAATTTATATACCAGAGATTTCAATTTATAAAATAAATTTGTATGTATATGGATCATAATTATAGTACTACTTCTTCTGTCTCAAAATGAATTATAAATAAAAATTTTAAAACAAAAAATGTGCATTTGAATAAAATATTAATCGATCGAGTTTTGAAGAGTTACATTTCCTTAGTTACTAATTACTTTCTCGTTTTCTGAAAATTCAAAATTTGATTTCAAAATTCAAATGTTGATTGTGCTTAAATCGGGATAATTTACTCTATAAATATTTACCTTATAAACATTAACCTTTTATTAAATGAAAAATCAATTTATTAAATGAAAAATCTTTGAAACTAAGACCAATGGGAGAATTACATAATGACATGTCATAATAGTGACATGGCTTAATGTGAGAGCTCTAAATGTTTATCTTTTAATTTATTATATAGATTATATAAATGGATCATTATAGTACTACTTCTTTCATCTCAAAAAGAATTATAAATAAATTATTAAAAAAAAATTATTTTTGGACTGTTACTCTTTGATCATTATATTTTTAAATTCCTATTTATAAGACTCTTGCATGTATATAGATCATTACATTAATATTTCTTTAGTCCCAAAATAAAAATAATTGATTAATTTTTATTTTGTTTAAGATAAAAAAAAAAGTATTCATTTATTAGACTATATTATTGTAACTATTTCTAATTTATATACCAAAGATTTCAATTTATAAAATAAATTTGTATGTATATGGATAATAATTATAGTACTACTTCTTCTGTCTCAAAATGAATTATAAATAAAATTTTTAAAAACAAAAAATGTGCATTTAAATAAAATATTAACCGATCCAGTTTTGAAGAGTTACATTTCCTTAGTTACTAGTTGCTTTCCCGTTTTCTGAAAATTCAAAATTTGATTTCAAAATTCAAATGTCAATTGTGCTTAAATCGGGATAATTTACTGTATAAATATTTACCTTGTAAACATTAACCTATTATTAAATGAAAAATCTTTGAAACTAAGACCAATGGGAGAAATACATAATGCCATGTCATAATAGTGACATGGCTTAATGTGAGGGCTCTAAATGTTTGTCTTTTAATATATTATATAGATAGATGGATCATTATAGTACTACTTCTTTCATCTAAAAAAGAATTATAAATAAATTATTTTTTTTAAAAAATTATTTTTGGACCATTACTCTTTGATTATATTTTTAAATTCCTATTTATAAGACTCTTGCATGTATATAGATCATTACATTAATATTTCTTTCGTCCCAAAATAAAAATAATTGATTAATTTTTATTTTGCTTAAAATAAAAAAAAGTATTCATTTATTAGACTATATTATTGTAACTATTTCTAATTTATATACATAAGATTTCAATTTATAAAATAAATTTGTATGTATATGGATCATAATTATAGTACTACTTCTACTGTCTCAAAATGAATTATAAATAAAAATTTAAAAAATAAAAAATGTGCATTTGAATAAAATATTAATCGATCCAGTTTTAAAGAGTTACATTACCTTATTTACTAATTGCTTTCCCGTTTTCTAAAAATTCAAAATTTTATTTCAAAATTCAAATGTTGATTGAGCTTAAATCGAGATAATTTACTGTATAAATATTTACCTTACAAACATTAACCTTTTATTAAATGAAAAATCAATTTCTTAAATGAAAAATCTTTGAAACTAAGACCAATGGGAGAATTACATAATGCCATGCCATAATAGTGACATAGCTTAATGTGAGGGCTCTAAATGTTTGTCTTTTAATATATTATATAGATGCGAGGATGTCACATGAAATTTCATGTCATAATTCCTTGTGGCGCAATGAGGAATCAAATAAAGACTCTCCTATATAATATATATATAGATAGATGCCCATGAGTTGCCCCATTTTTCAAAGTTGAAAATGCACGGAACATGAACGCTTATATCGGACCGTTGTATTTTCTAATTATTGTTGAACGAAATATAATTCTCCCCCTATTAAATACCCCTAAAAATAAGGAAAGCAATTAGTACACAGAATCCTAATCCAATAGGGATTTATTCTCACTCAAGAAGTCTTATTTGGAGCGGACTCCTAGCGGGCTAAGGAACCTAAATTAGATGAAGATTCACTCTCCTAATACAAGTCAGCTATGGAACTCCTATTCTTGGAGGACACATCACATGGAAGCAATAAATAAGGGTCAAATCCCTCACACAAAAGGTACATTCAAACACCCTCTCAATACTATAATACGCCTTTCCTTCGGGTTTATATCATCTCCATATACAGATGCTTATTCTCACGCTGGAGGGTTTGCGCGGGGGTAACTCCCCGCGCCCTAACGGTGTTTGTTTTGCAGATCCGTTCGTCGTTCGTCCAGGAATCCAACGCCGCCTTCCCGACTGATTAGGTACCCCCGGTACCGCTCATTTTTTGCTGCATCAGTTTGGTTCCATTGCCGGAAACGAAGACGAACACATGGCGAACGACGGACATCTCGATCAAGCAATTGAAATCAGTCTTTTGTGAACAGACCGATTCAAAGCAATCAAGCTTCCTCTTTAATCATCATATCTGTTCAATTTAATTGTTTGCTCAATTGTGATTTCTGTTTAATCTGATTTCTGATTTGCAGGCATTGTTTATTGTTTGTTCAATTGCGATTTTTGCTTAATCTGATTTATGTTTTGCGGGCTACGTTGATGACGTAGCGGAAGACTTGATAAAGATTAATCACAGAATTTCGCTCGAGAAATTCAGCGATCAACCATCAATTTTCACTCGAGAAAACTGAAGAGTAAACACTCAAATTTTATTAATCAACAACTGAAATTCGGAATTACAATTAACCCTATTTTTATAGTGACCCTAGGACTTGAAAAACAAGTCAAAAACTTCCCAAAATAACCCTAGTCTATATAGTAACCTAATCAATCAATAAAACCTTAAAATAAAGTCCTAATATACTTCTAATACCAAAAATATTACCTATTTAAAATAAATTCCGAAAATAATAAAATAATAACAAATAAAAATAGTAAAAATCAAATCCTAACTTGTCATAATAATTTCCCTTCATCATTCTCCCCTGCTTGAAGAAAATTCGTCCTCGAATTTTAAGTTTTGCTTGAATTGAAGCACTTGAAACTATTTGACGGACTTTAAATTTAGTACCACTCGCCATGATATCCATCCAGTCTGTCCATCCATTCATGAGAAAGTTCTCAATAATCATCTTTTTGAAGAACCAAGAATCTGAAACATTAGAACTATCAACATTGAAAGGATCTTCGTAAGGATGACCAATGTCAAACTTCCACATCAATTTATCTTGTGAAGATTCAATGCCAACCATTGGTACACCCATATGATGAGATGTTGGTAATTGACAGATTTCACAATTACATTCATCATAAATAGGTAGTTTTGACCAATCGATGGAAAGTTCGGTAGTCGTCGATTCGACGAAAGGCCACGAAATATCACCACCGCCAGAATCCACCGCCCAGTCTCGCTGTCCGTCGTTGCCACCAGGTCTAGGTTGATTCCTCCGAGCCTGTTGATTGAACAAGTCGGTCATCCAGGCCGTTAACTGTTCCATCAACAACTCCATACGTTGATCTACGATGGATCTAATGCGTTCCTCCAGAACCGCCTCATCACGCTCGTAGATCGCTTCCACAGTTTGTCTCTTCTGCCCCCGAACCATTCTTCCTGAATCGAACGAAAGGGCTCTGATACCAACTGACGTAGCGGAAGACTTGATAAAGATTAATCACAGAATTTCGCTCGAGAAATTCAGCGATCAACCATCAATTTTCGCTCGAGAAAACTGAAGAGTAAACACTCAAATTTTATTAATCAACAACTGAAATTCGGAATTACAATTAACCCTATTTTTATAGTGACCCTAGGACTTGAAAAACAAGTCAAAAACTTTCCAAAATAACCCTAGTCTATATAGTAACCTAATCAATCAATAAAACCTTAAAATAAAGTCCTAATATACTTCTAATACCAAAAATATTACCTATTTAAAACAAATTCCGAAAATAATAAAATAATAACAAATAAAAATAGTAAAAATCAAATCCTAACTTGTCATAATAATTTCCCTCATCAGTTGATCTCCTTTTCTCTCTCTTTCTCTCTCTCCCTTTATATCTGTGTTTATATATATATATATATATATATATATATTTTAGAGGCCTCATTGAGATTGAGGCTGTGATTTAGGACAGCCATTTTGTCTTAAATTCTCCGGCGGAGGGGCGGCAAAGCTTTATCTCCACCAGCAATGGTCGCCTTCTTCCGTACCCTTCTACTGATTCTAACTTTATCAGATCTGTTCATTAGTATCCTCAGCCTAGGAGTTGGAATCAACTATGGCCAGATTGCTAACAATCTGCCATCTCACTCTCGAGTAGCCGGACTCCTCAGATCTCTCAATATCAGCAGAGTAAAACTCTACGATGCTGATCCAAACGTATTGACCGCCTTTGCAAATTCCGAGGTTTCTTTCCTCATAGAACTCGGAAACGAATATCTCCAGAAAATGCAAGATCCCAAACAAGCTCAAACTTGGATCCAACAACGTGTACAACCTTATATTTCGCAAACTAAGATCACTTGTATCACTATTGAAAATGAGGTCTTGGGTGGTACTGATTATCATCAGTTATGGCCTTATCTTCTTCCCGCTATGCAAACCATGTATGGCGTTCTCGTGACAATGGGAGTAAGCAACAACATAATAGCAGGTATTAATTTCATGGCTCTCCTTTGTTCAATCCCCGTCATAGCTTACGGGATATGGCTTGCTTCTAAGAAAGACAACGAGTGCATCAACTGGCTCCGGTGGCCGGTTATCTTCATCGGAATCCTCTTCCTCCTAGTCACCTTGACTGGCTTCGTCGGCGCTTACTGGAACAAACAGGATCTCTTGGCTTTCTATCTCTTATGTATGGCGACTCTAATCGTTCTCGGTCTCATTCTCCTTGTACTTGCTCTTGTGTTACCCGACCGTCGGGTACGTATGCGGTTCCCGGACGGGAGTATAAGGAGTACCGGCTGAAGGGGTATTCGGAGTGGTTGAGGGAACGAATTATGAATTCGGATGATTGGGGGAATATTAGGTCGTGTTTGGGTAATTCAGAAATTTGTTCTAAGATTCGGAGTTACTATTCTGCAGATCAGTTTTTCAATGCTCATATTTCCCCTCTTCAGTCAGGACGCTGCAAATCCCCAACTGTGTATGGCTACCAATATGTGAACCCTACTATGTGGATAAACCCGGTGAACACAATGGCTGATATGGACTGCTCAATCTGGAACAATGACTCAACTCAATTATGCTACAATTATGACTCTTGCAAGGCTGGTTTGTGAGGGAACCTACTAAAGGAATGGAGGAAAACCAACGTGATATTGATCATAGCAGTTGTGGTTCTGATATGGGTCTATCTTATTGCATGCAGCGTACCAGAAATTCCGCCGCTACAAACATGGTTGGGCTTGATCTTGTTTCCAATTTTCAATTTTCAGGACCGAATGCTACAGTCGACCAAGCAAAGGAATGTCTTTGCTCAAAACAAACAACCATGATCTAAAGAATCTGAAAACGTGAGTTTTTGGGAACATATTTATGTTTCCTTATTTAATTTGTCTTCTATTATGGTAAGAAGATTTTGAGACTTTCATGGAGATTTATAAGTATCTTACTTTTATTAAGAGATTGTAATTATGTAAATATCTTTTATTTATGTACATAGTTTTATATTAGGACTAACCTACTAATATTTGATTTCCTTGTGAGTGTGTTATATGTTTTCATATAGGAAAAGGAATCTCACAAAGGAAGAGGTCGATTGCATGAAGATCTTCTCAATGGTGCACTATAAATACAAGGCATTCAGCACAAAGAGAAGCTACGGTTTTAAAGAGAAAAACATACATACTTCATAGCATTCGATTGAGTTGTGTTTAGGTTGTGAGCTTACATACGTAACTCACATCTAGGTTTTCATAAAGTTCTCTTGTTTTACTTCTGATTGAATAAGTCCTACTTGGGAAAGGGGAGTTGTTCATATCATAGAAGGTGATTAGAACTTGTTTAGTATTTTCATATTTTAGTTTTTCACTTATTTGTTTTTGTAAGAAACAAAAGTTTTTATAGTGAAAGGTTTTGGGCGTAAGCCTAGTTTGCGATCACACGGTCGGTAAGCATATATAACTCTTGAGTTATTGCATTTTATTTACATTTAATTGTTTTATTCCATTTGCATTATACGTGGATGTGTGGACGGTTGTGAGACACATCCGTACTCACATCCTTTGCCTATTGCGTGATCCAAGTTTCCTAGCTACACGAAACTTTCAATTGGTATCGAGCCAACTCTCGAAATATTGCGAGTGTTGATCCGAGAAAGTGTAGTCATTATGGAATGCCAAAATCACCAAAATAGGCCTCACTGTCTTGGATGGCACAAATTATTCTCTTTGGAAGTCTAAGATGCGAAATTACATCAAAAGTATTGATGAAAAGAGCTTGGATGCGCATTCTTGTTGCATGGCAACCTCCTACCGTGGAGAAAAGCCATCTTCCGGTGTTGGTGAGTCCTTCTTTGAAAGAAAACACGAAGAACAATGGACTCTTGATGAAATACAAGCCGCAAATTACAATTCAAAAGCCATGGGTGCTATTTCCACCATGTTTCGAGAATATGTACAAGCCGATAACAAATGAAAGTATAGCCAAAGCGCTTGGGATATTTTGCAAACTCAATGTGAGGGAGCACCAAGTGTGAAGGCTACCGGGCTTAGAATTTTAATGGATAGGTTTGAGTTACTTCGAATGGAAGAAACTGGAGGATATTGTGTCATATCTTTGCTAAGATTCATGAGATTTCAAATGAATGCACAAGTCTAGGAGAATCTATCTCCAATGCAAGACTTGTTAGTAAAATTCTAAGAACCTTGCACGAAAGGTTTAACATTAAAGTAGGCCGTGATTGAAGAAACAAAGGACACAAACACCGTAGGTCTTGACACTATCATAGGAATCTTGACTCGTGTTTGAGCTTAACCTTGAGGCTCGGAAGAAGAACAAAACACACAGTCTTGCCCTTAAAAGTGCCTTTGCTCTACCAAAAGAGCTTGTGGAATTATCCTCTGAAATTGACAAGTCTAATCTTGACGATGAGGATGTAGCTTTTATTTCAAAGAAATTCGGTTCTATCTTGAAAAATAGAAGGATAAGCAAATTCCCCAATAGACCTACTTCCAAAGATCTTTGAAAAGCCAAAACCTAGCATGACACCGGATTCAAGAAACCAAGTTTTGAAAATAAATCATCTGAATCTGTCCAATGTAGGGCATGTCGTGGATTTGGTCATTATGCCCAATGAGTGTGCTAATACACTTAAAAAGAAGGGAATGAGCTTAAACTGCTACCCTTAGTGACGGTGAGGATGAGGAAGAAGAAGTGGCTAACATGTCTGTCTTAAATTGCCATTCTGTTTAATGCTTTTCTGCGAGATATAGAAGAATATACTCTGAAAAACCCTTGGATGTGGGCTCGGTTGTGTACACATACGGTGTCACATCCGAACTGGAGCCGAACTGCTTTTTCTATAAAAGGAGATTCGAGATGATGAAGATGAAGAAAGAGACATTCCCTATGAGGAACTCTTTGCCACATACAAGGAGCTACATACGATTGGATGAAAAGATTGGATAAAATAGAGGTACTTGTTAAGGTAAACAAATCTCTGTACGATAAATTGGTGCTTGTGAAGATGAAAAAGCCTTACTTTCAAAAGAAAATGATGCTCAAAAAGATACCATTGCAAGACTTGAAGTCCTTGTGACCAAAAGAGAAGTTGACCTTGAAAAATTCAAGAATGAATGTGAAAAAGCCGATAATACTTTCACTAAGTTAAACAAAAGTAAAATGAAAATGGAAGAAGCTTTTTCTATGGGTCAACGTGTGACAAAATTGGTATAGGTTTTGAAAATAATTTTGTAAAGGAGGGATATGAGGCTTCTACCTCTAAAAGTGTGAAAAAACAAGCTTTTTAAAGAAAAAGTCATTCGAGTGAGAAGAGACCAAGGAAGAGGCATTACATTTGCCATTCTTGCCTAGCTCCTGGTCACATTAGGCCCTTCTCGTTACAAACTCAAGGCCGATAAAAATCGGTAATTTCAAACGGCCTCGGATGTGTGAGAAGATGTATGCACATCCTAACACACATCCTGTCAATCTGAGACCTCTGCAACCCAAAAAGAAAAGCGTTAAACAGGTGGGTAGCCAAACCAATTACCACCTGCAATGTTGTCTACTCTTCCCTCAAGAGTCTTGTCTCTCGGCTCTTGGTATTTTGATAGTGGGTGCTCTAGGCACATATTTGGGAAACCAAGCGGTCCTTCTTGACTATGAAATAATAAATGGAGGGAAAGTAAATTTTGGTGGAGGTGCTCAAGGAAAGATTGTTGGGAAAGGAACCCTAGATGTCAAGGGTCTCCCAAAATTGCACAATGTGTACCATGTGGAAGGCTTGAAAGCCAACCTAATAAGCATCGATCAACCGTGTGATGATGACCTATTTGTGAAGTTTGATAAGCACTTGTGTGAAGTGTTTGATAAGGATAATAAATGTGTGTTTACCGGTCCTAGATCTGCTGATAATTGTTACCAATTTGGTGACAATCTTTCTTGCCTAAGCTCAAAAGCTAATGATGTCAATCGTGGCACCAAAAATTAGGGCATGCTATCTAGAACTCTGGAAGAACTTCAAAGGTTTGAAGCCATTAAAGACCTCCCTAAACCGAACTTCAAGAACCACGATGTCCGTGGTTCATGTCAAAAGGGAAAACAAACAAAAGCATCACATAAAAAGGTCCAACAATGCTCCACAACTAGATGTTTGGAGATGATTCCTACCGATTTAATGGGACCTATTGAAGTAGAAAGCTTTGGTAGGAAAAAGTATGCCTTTGTGTGTGTTGATGATTATTCTAGGTACACTTGGGTAATGTTCTTAAGAGAAAAGTCGAAACAATTGGAGAATTCAAGAATTGGTACAAAAGGGTGAGAAATCTTTATGGTCTTAAGACTGTGAGGATTAGGTCCGACCATGGCACCGAATATGAGAATCAAATGTTCACCAATTTTTGCAATTCTAAGGGAATCACTCATGAGTTTTACGCACCAATCACCCCACAAAGAAATGGAATTGCCGAAAGAAAGAATAGAACCTTGCAAGAAATGGCTAGAGTCATGCTAAGTTCAAAGAACTTGTCCAAAAAATTTTGGGCAGTAAGCTTTAAACACCGCTTGCCACATTGGCAATAGGGTGTTCCTAAGGATTGGTAGCACTGTCACCCCATATCAAATTCTTCTTGGAAAGAAACCAATGTAAAATATTTTCATGTGTTTGGTTGTGTTTGTTATATTCTCAATGATAGAGAATACCTGTCCAAGTTTGATTCAAAAAGTGACAAAGCAATTTTCATGGGCTATTCCACCAACAAGTAGAGCTTACGTAGTTTTCAATCTCAAAACTAAGACCATTATGGAATCTGCTAATGTTAAATTTGATGACTCACTTGATCTTAACCTCAAGACTGCTGAGGATGATGTTTCAAGGTTGCTTCTTTGACTGGAAGGATGAAGAAACAGTCTTGAAAAAGCAAAAGAAACTTCCAAAGGTCTTGTTAAAAATGATGAACCCGACAAGGATGTAACCAAGAATGTGGACACATCCGCCTCCACATCTGAACCCACATCTGCACCCACATCCACTCAAACTCCTGTAATCGAGGACAATTCCTCTGATTACGATCGGGATGATGCTCCGAAGGTAATGTGAATGGGTGTGTGGATAGGTCAAAGGATATCCCTTCAAAAATCCAGAAAAACCACCCCACTTCACAAGTTGTGGGAGATGTGCATGCTCAAGTGAGAACTAGACAAAAGGACAAAGTTGATTATAGAAAGATGGCTGGTTTATGGAGTTGCTCCTCGGCATACTCCCCGTAAGCTTCTGTTGTTTTATTTCTAAAATTGAACCTAAGAATGTTCTTGAAGCATTGAAAGATCTTTATTTGGATTATGGCTATGCAAGATGAATTAATTCAATTTGAAAAGAATGAGGTATGGACTCTTGTTCCTAGACCCTCACATGGCAATGTCATAGGAATCAAATGGATTTTTAAGAACAAAACTGATGAGCAAGGTGTGATAACTAGAAATAAAGCTAGGTTAGTTGCTCAAGGTTATACTCAAATTGAGGGAATTGACTTTGAGGAGACATTTGCTCTGTTGCAAGAATTGAGTCCATTAGGCTTTTGTTAGCCATTGCTTGTTACCTCAAGATTACTCTTCATCAAATGGATGTCAAGAGTGCCTTTTTAAATGGGATATTAAATGAGGAAGCCTATGTTGAACAACCTAAAGGCTTTGTGGACTCCAAATATCCTAATCATGTGTATAACCGAAGAAAGCTCTGTATGGGCTAAAGCAAGCCCCTAGAGCTTGGTATGGTAGGTTGACTGACCATTTGCTTCAACTAGGATTCAAGAGAGGTGAGGTTGACAAAACCTTGTTTGTGAGGAGAAATAAGAAGGAAATTCTTGTGGCACAAATCTATGTAGATGACATTGTGTTTGGATCAAATTCGATCCAATGCTAGCTGAATTTGTGGATAGCATGACTTCCACATTTGAGATGAGTATGGTAGGTGAGTTGAACTTTTTCTTAGGCTTACAGATTAAGCAATTCAAAGATGGTATGTTCATTTCACGGTCTAAGTATGCCAAGAATCTTGTGAAAAAGTTTGAGCTTGAACACTCTTCACATCAAAGAACCCCAATGGGATCTTCCCAAAAACTAAGTCATGATTCGATGGTGAGAGTGTTGATCAAACCCTTTATAGAAGCATGATAGGAAGTTTGCTTTACCTCACCGCAAGTAGACGACATTATGTTCGGTGTATGTCTCTGTGCTAGATACCAAGTCAATCCTAAAGTGTCCCATCTTAAAGCATTGAAAAGGATCATTAGGTATGTGAGTGGAATTTGTGAACCTAGGTCTGCGCATTACTCTAAAGAAACAAACACAAATTTGGTTGGGTACACCGATTACGATTGGGCTGGAAATAGTGATGATAGAAAGAGTACCACCGGTGGATGTTTCTACCTAGGTAATAATCTTGTGTCTTGGTATAGTAGGAAGCAAAATTGTGTGTCCTTGTCCACCGCCGAGGCCGAATATGTTGCCCTTGGGAGTTCTTTGCACACAATTACTTTGGATGAATCAAATGCTAAAAGATTATGGATTAAATAGCAAAGTTTTGACCGCTTTTGTGATAACAAAAGTGCCTTGGACATATCTAAAAATCCCGTTCAACATTCTAGAACAAAGCACATTGATATTAGACATCATTTCATTAGAGATCTTGTAGAGCAAAAAGCGTATTAATACGGAATTTGTTGGGACCGAAAATCAATTGGTGATATATTTACAAAGGCATTAGATTTGGAGAGATTTTCCTCCTTGAGGAAGTCTCTTGGCTTGTGTGATATCTAAGGTTGTGAGACCAGATGTGTCTCACATCCTCTAACACATCTTGGTAGATTAGTTTAAGCGAAAAAAAAAAATCATAAAAAGAAAAATCCAAAAATATCATGCATTAGCACGAAATTTCTCAGTGTGGTCACTTGTGAGTCTTCATCTTTAACATTATTTTTGATCACTTAATTGTGAGTATTTCCTGTCCATGTAATCTTTTGATTACTTGGTATAACCTTCCTAGGTATCTCACAGTGGGTGCTAAAAGAAAAAATATATATATATATATATATATATACTCCCTCCGTCCCGCTAATATTAGCACACTTTCCTTTTTGGGCGTCCCGCTAATATCCGCACACTCCCAAAAAGGAAACTTTATATTAATAAAATATTCACCCAACCCCACTCATTCTCTCTCCTACATTATTTTAATACTCACAACACCATTATAATTTCTTACACCTTCCACTCATTCTCTCTCTACTCATTCTTTTACACTCACAATATTTTATTAAAATATCATATTCCTTAATTCCCGCGCAAACAGTGTTTGTGCTAATACTAATGGGACGGAGGGAGTATATGTGAGAAACAGCTGCTTCACCCTTAGTATGAAGCCATACCATTGTGATCAAGTGATTTTCATAAGAAAACTTGAAGTCAAACTTGATAAGATCATTGGGAAAAATGGCTATCTTTGGGATCAAGTAAAGTGAAAGCTACTCACATTGAAAAAATCCACAACAAAAAAATTGGTGGATGCATCCTAGAGGCTGTGCAGATTGGATTACTGCTCATTGACTTTTTGTGATCTAAATGTGTCCCAATATGTGACTCACATCCTATGCCACATCCATAAACTGAGAATATTTCCTTCACTTGTGTGTTTGCATCATGCTAGGCATATTGCATTTTTTAGGACATATAGGAGCTTTGTAAATATGTTAGTTAATTAATTTTCTCTCTTAATTCACTCTTTGATTATATAGTTTTTTGATCTCCAATATCTTTCATGAAAAGAAAAGATGTGTATCAATCCTTGTTTGAAAAGGTTGAAAAATTCTTTTGGGATTCTGTTTTAAATAAAGATATGCCGAAGCAATTTTTGTTTTCATAAAAATCTTACAAAATCTTGATTTATTTTAATCCCTTATTTTCTTGGAAGGTGCTTGTGTGTTGTAACCTCAAAGGTTTTCTAGCCGTTGGAGGACTTCTAAGGATTTTGAGGTATGTTAAACCTCTTTGAAGAAGGATTCCTAATTTTAGTAGGAAAGGGGGAGCTGTGAGTATTTAATATACCTCACATCCGTCCCATCCCCATAAACCTTGACAAAACCCTTTGTTCTTCCTCCTCTTTGCACACAATCTCACACCTTTGCATTAATTTCTCTTTGCACTGTTCAACCAACCCAAATCACTCTGTTAAATGGCCGAGCATTCGAACATTAGAGAAGAAGATGTTCTTGACATTGTTCCGATTTCAATAGCCAAGAGAGAGGATTCCATACTCCTAAACCCTGTAATCTCAAAGTTTCTTGCGGATTTCTCCTCTCCATCACCCTCGTCTGATCCAACAATGGAAGCTTCTTCTCCCAAATCTCCGTCATTGGAACCTGTAGCTGTTTCAACCGATGAAAACCCTAAAGCTCCATCCTCTCCGGTGATCCCACCATCGGATGTCGCCATTGCTGAGGAACCTTCTTCAACTAAGAAGAGGAAGTTGTCTCAAGTAAAACCCCCAAAGTCTGCTACAACTCCGGTCCCCCAGCGTGCTCTTCGTCGATCTGGTAGGGTTCGCAAGCTGTCAGAGTCTGACAAAGCCAAGAACCTAAAGAAGCCTGGCGGGAAATCTTCAACTGCTATTGTTCTTGAAGAAGAAGAAGAAGATGAGGTAATAATTCCTCTTGTCAGGACTAGGGCTAAATCGTCTATTCCCCCTTCCTCTGTTAGTAGTCCTGCTATTACCCCTTCTGTGGTTGTTCCCCTTGTTGAATCAGTTATCCCTGTTGATACTCCCCATGTTGAACCTTTGATCCCTGTTGAGACTGTTCCCCATGCAGAGTCTGTTGAGCCAATTGCTCCTATTTCTCCCATAATCTCATCTGATCCCATTATCCCCACTATTGTTTCACCTTCTAAGGATAATTTGTCTGCTCCTGTTGTTGAGCCCTCGGTGCCCTTGGTGTCTAGTCCTGTTGAGGACTTTATATCCTTTAGTGATGAAGAGCCCTTAGCTAAAATTTTAATGGATTTAAAGGGTAAGAAAAAGATGGCTGCAACTGACTTAGAGCCTTTTGATGATGAAACTGACTCAAGTTCAGATGATGATGATACTGCCTCAGATGAGAACTACAAGCTAGGAAGAGAAGAACTTGATCAGGAAAAAGAAGACCAAGAAATTGATTCCACTGATGCTGATGACACTGAGGTTGAACCCATTATTGTTCCATTCCCTGTGAAGGATGTGTCTAAGGATGTGCCCACATCTAGACGCACATCTACTCGAAAGAAAGCTGAACAGGGTATGTCATCTTCTGTTTCTCTGGTCTCTAACCCCAAACCCTTTTCCAAAAAGTTTTTATCCAAAAAGGCTGCTGATAGGTTTACTTTAATTTCTTCTAAAGCCTTTGTTGTTGAGATGAAAAGGGATAGGGAGACTTTTGCTAAACTTGGTATGGACAAGTTTTTTGAGGAAAGAGGATTATTCTTGACTGTGGACCATCCCCTTCCCTTCTACCCCAAATTGGTTTATGAGTTCTATGCAAATCTGCCTAAGGGATTAGATAAAACTTATCCTCATTCTCCTGGTGTTTATGTTAGAATCTACAAGCTCAAACAAACATAATTGGGTGGTCAAACGGAGTAGTGCGCCTCCTCACCTAAACTGACATGCCAACGACAATCAATTCTTGGACCACAACTCACCGCCAAGTACAAATAGTTAGCTGAGCTCGACAAACCTTTAGTAGATACAGTCTGGACAGAAAGATCAAGCAGTCGATATGCTCTCCGACCAGGCTGAAAACAGGACCTAGAACTAAACCAATTCACCTGTCAAGTACTATAGCTGGACGAACACACTTGCAGGACGAGCACGAAGATATGCCAAGAGCCATGTTGAGAACCATCAAGACGTTCATTATACAGTTCTGTCCGTCTCAGATTTAGCCCCTCATCTCGTCAGCGGCCATAACTCGGGGGCCGACTTTGACTTGAGACAAGGAGAGCTACAGGACGTCTACGAACTAGCAAAGCCAAAAAACCATCTACGACCTATGTACGAGTCATCTTTCCTCGTCATAGAGAGATGAAATAGAAGAGAGCCCAATGCCTCTGACGGCTAACGCGGCAAAACCATCTACGACCTATGTACGAGCCATCTTTCCTCGTCATAGAGAGATGAAAAAGAAGAGAGCCCAACGCCTCTAACGGCAAACGCGGCAAAACCATCTACGACCTATGTACGAGTCATCTTTCCTCGTCATAGAGAGATAAAAAGAAGAGAGCGCAACGCTTCTAACGGCTAACGCGGCAAAACCATCTACGACCTATGTACGAGTCATCTTTTCTCGTCATAGAAAGATGAAAAAGAAGAGAGCCCAACGTCTCTAACGGCTAACGCGGCAAAACCGTCTACGACCTATGTGCGAGTCATCTTTCCTCGTCATAGAGAGATGAAAAAGAAGAGAGCCCAACGTCACGATGAGGAAATCCCTCGGCCTAACCACTAACGCGGCAAGACCGTCTACGACTTATAAACGATTCATCTTTCCTCATCACAGAAAGATGAAAAGGAAGAAAGCCCAACGTCTAGACGAGGAGACCCCTCAGCTCTAAATGACTAAAGAGGCACATCGGTCAAGACCAAGGAATCCTCCTCGGCCTAATGACTTGAAACAGGCAAATTTGCCAAACATCTAGAACCGAGCTAGCCTTCTCGTTCTACAATACCAAAGGTGCGAGATGATCTTCCTCGGCTTCCCAAAGTTTGTAGTGGCATTCAAGCAAAGCAGTTTATACTAAAGCAATAAATGAAGACAAGGAAGTCTTCCAGGTCAGGATCCGGGATGGTGACTTGTTGAGTTTGAGCTTTCTTCTTGACATTTGTCTCCTCGGTCTGCAGCTTGGCATCAGTCTCATCGTCTTCTACCTTGCCAGGATCCGGGATGGTAACTTGTTAGGTTGAGCTTCCTCCTCGACATTAGTCTCCTCGGCCTGCGCTACGGCATCAGCCTCATCGCCTTCTACCTTGCCAGGATCCAGGATGGTGACTTGTTGAGTTTATACTAAATGGACGGAGGGAGTATATATATATATATATATATATATATATATATATATATATATATATATATATATATATATATATATATATATATATACTAGCCTAAGCCCGTGTCCAAGGCCACGTTTTTTGTTTTGTTTTTTTATTTTTTTTTTATTTTTTTAAATAAAAAAAATTTTAATTTAATTTTTTTTTTTTGGACAAAATGTGAAAGGGACCAAATAGTTCCTCCATTTTGAAATTTAAACTGAATGAAGAGAGAGAGAGAGAAAGTGTGGGTATGTGTGTGTTTTTTTAAAAAAAAAAAAAGATTTTTTTTTTTAAATGGAGGACAAAATGGGAAAGTGACAAAATAGTGAGGACAAAACGGTAAAGTTGGCAGATGGAACTGTTCATGGAACAGTGCCAACCTTCCCTCATTTATAGTATATATATATATATATATATATATATATATATATATATATATATATATATATATATATATATATAAATGTACAAGTGCAATCTAGTGCTAACTTTTCCCTCCAATACATAGATGGTTATAGACCATTGTTTTTTCTTTTAATTTATTGACATGCTTAAACTCAAGACTCTAATAATATAAGTAGTGATTGTAGGCCACTAGACTCTAATTATTAACATTAACTACCAACTAACTCAGTTTCTAATACAACTATTTTATTAAAAAAAAATTATGTTTCAACTACTGTATATGTTATCAGTCAGCTCTATATTACATAAAATGAAACCTTTTCATTTAAAGTTTTATTTTATCATTTTAAGTAATAATTTTTTGAAAAAATACATCATGCAACTATAAAATAAAATATGAAAATATAAATTGACAAAAATCATTTATGAACACAATGTAGAACAAAAAGGTTATTTAGTTTAGAACAAAAAATGTCATTTATTTTGGAACGGAGACAGCAGTAATAAATTATTTTTTTAATAAAGCGGATAATTCATCGACTCTCCACATTTCTCTCTCCTATTATACAACCCTCTTTTTATACGAGTATATATAATATAGATATGATTTTTAGTTTTTTTTTTTTTTGAAGTCAAATTTTTTCTACTTAAAAAAATCATATTTCTTCCATCGTCCTCTTTTATTTTGTTATCTTACCAAAATATATATTATCACATTTTTAAATAAAAAACATTTTAGATACGATTTTATCAAGAATATTTTCCAAAATATGTAATATTATTTCATTAACATTAGCGTCAATTTATGAAAAATTATTATCTTAAAGTTTTTATTTTTATCTTTGTCTAAAATTTTTACATAGATATTTGCTTAAAATCTTAACTTTATTGAAATAGTTTTTAGCCCGTGTGTTTAATGCACGAGTAGGTCTAGCGAGAAACGCGTTTCTCCATAAATTATGGAGAAACGGGTTTCTGGATATCCAGAAGCTTTGGGATTGATATCCAGAAGCTTTGGGACGAATATCCAGAAAATAGATTTGAGACCAAATCCAAGGCCAAGACCAAATTTCTGATTCTGGATATCACTTTCACAAGGTTCTGGATATCCAGAACATTGAATATAGATATCCAGAAGCCTTAAAACTTATATCCAGAAGCCAATTCTAAATTTTTGGATATCACTTACATAAGGTTCTGGATATCCTTTCAAAGGGTTCTGGATATCCAGAACCTTTGAGACTGATATCCAGAAGTAACCATGGGCCAAGGTCATGGCCAATACAAAATTTCTGGATATCCTTTCAAAAGGTTCTGGATATCCTTTCAAAGGGTTCTGGATATCCAGAACCTTTGAGACTGATATCCAGAAGTAACCATGGGCCAAGGTCATGGCCAATACAAAATTTCTGGATATCCTTTCAAAAGGTTCTGGATATCCTTTCAAAGGGTTCTGGATATCCAGAACCTTTGAGACTGATATCCAGAAGTAACCATAGGCCAAGGTCATGGCCAATACAAAATTTCTGGATATCCTTTCAAAAGGTTCTGGATATCCTTTCAAAGGGTTCTGGATATCCAGAACCTTTGAGACTGATATCCAGAAGTAACCATGGGCCAAGGTCATGGCCAATACAAAAATTTCTGGATATCCTTTCAAAAGGTTCTGGATACCCGTAACCCGTTTCTCCATAACTTATGGAGAAACGCGTTTCTCCCTAGATTTTACGTTAATGCACAGGTGTAACGCTAGTTGTAATGTACAACTTGAAGTTTACAACCGAGACATTTATGATCCCGTAAGGTGAATATGACTATGTTCTCTTGAAGGATTACTACCAGTCCTTTGAAATATATAGCTATTACTTTTGGACAATAAAATCAAAAGAATATATTACTTTTTAATCAAAAAACATTCAAATTTATCTTTTATCCATATAGTGAAATTTATAACATTTTATCAATTGATTTTATTGAAAGTAGTAATGTAGGAGGAATAGGTAATAAACAAGGGTAAATTTAGTATTCTTGTCATTAAATTGTAATCCCTTTTGCCCCAAATGGCCTTTTTTTTATATTTAAGGGACACTACAAAAACGTTGGCTTTTAATAGTGAAAATTAAAAATATTTTTTGCTATCCACTCTCAAACTTTTTAAGGCTTATTTATCAACTTAATTTTTAGTTAATAAAATTTAGATAAAAAAAAATCACATTATGTTTATAAACTCAATTTGGTCCAAAATATTTATCACTTTTGGACAAGATTTTTAATCCAATATAATTATCACTTTGAGCCAAAAGCATTTACATTCCTCTTTTATTTCAAAATAGCTATCATTTTGGACAATTTTTTTTTTATATAAATATCAATTTTTGTCAAAAACATGGCCAAACTGCTCATTTGCTCACTTAAGTTTTCACCTTTTTTCGGTGTACTCACTTTCATAATTTTGGTTCCAATGTTCTCACCCAATTACCTAATTTTTCCAATGTTTTCACTCCTATAACCGAGTCGTTAGATTATACTATCCCATCCCGTCCCATTTGTATGGCGGGACATTCCTAAATTGACGACTCAACACACAAATCTGTGAATCTATGCATACACGCACAAGTGCACAAGATCTACATAGTTCTAAAAATCCATCCATCTAGAAAAAATCATATCGAAAGAAAGTAAGAAATGTTGGAATATTGGGTGAATATTAGGGTGAATTGAAAAGTCAACAAGGAGTTTAAAGTCCAAAAACACGACAATTCAAATTCTATGAACTGCTCGGCCGAGCAAGGTATAAGCCTCGGCCGAGCATGACTGTCCAGATACATGACTCTTCTGTTAGACTTTACTCGGGCGAGGCACCAAAGTGCTTGGCCGAGCAACTAGCCTATGCTCGGGGGAGGCACCAATGGTGCTCGGCCGAGTAGTTGCTGTTTGTTCAGATTGATGTCCGAACAGGTGCTAGCTTGGAGGGTTGTGACTTTTGTGAAACGGTCACAACTGATCTGACTCAATCTAACCTATATATAGACCCCTATTCCTTCATTCAATCATCAAGTAATCCAATCAAGTTATTATCAAATCCAAGTTACAATCTTTGTTCAAGAATCCAATTCTCTCTCTCCCTCATTCAAAGTGTTTGCTTCAAAAAGTCCGTTTATCGTTCGTTCTTCAAAGTTCGAAGACTAAGAGCAAGTCTGAATTTGGTTCACCCGTCAAGGTTAGTTAAAGTGCACACTAACTCTTGGTAAAAAGCGTTGTATCTTGGGAGACATTCGCCATCGATCCGTTTGCACAATTACGGAGGCAAAATATTGTCTTAAAAGGAGATTTGCTTCGGCATACCTCGCTTTAATCTCCTTCGTGTGATTTTCGTATTGAAGATATCTAAACATTTACACAACAATCTTAAGACAATATTTTCAAGTATTTGTTTTGATTTTTATCTTCTCTACTTCATCTTTTTCTTATTGGATTTTTTGTTTTCGTAACATAAAATGGCTAATGGAAATGACTATGTTAGTAGTAAGACTATTGCAACGAATCCTAATGCAATAGGGAGTACTTCAAGTGCTAATCAACTTATGATGCCACCGGCCTCGCAGTACGAGAAACCGAAAAAGTTCAATGGGGCTGATTTCAAACGTTGGCAACAGAAAATTTTGTTCTATCTCACAATGCTTGGACTAGTAAAGTTCTTACGTGAAGAATGTCCCATAGCGGAAGAAGGTGTAGTAGACAAGGCTACACAAATGGCTATTGATGCATGGAAACATGCTGATTATCTATGCCGGAACTACATCTTGAATGGACTAGTCAACACATTATATAAGGTGTATTACTCTATTCAAACTGCAAAGGGACTTTGGGACTCTCTCGACATGAAATATAAAACCGAAGATGCTAGAACAAAGAAGTTCTTTGTTGCAAAGTTTTGGATTTTAAAATGAATGATTCTAAAATTGTAATGAATCAGGTCGAAGAGATGCAAGTCCTATTGCATAACCTTGAAGGCGAATGGATGTAATTGAGTGAGTCCTTCCAAATTTCATGTATGATTGAGAAGTTGCCTCCTTCATGGAGAGATTTCAAAAACTATCTCAAGCACAAGCGCAAGGAGATGTCAATGGAAGATTTGCTTGTTCGTCTTCGTATTGAAGAAGACAATCATAGTGCTAAAAAGAAAGCCAATGCACAAAACATGGAAGCAAAGGCTAACATGGTGGAAGAATCCCGACCCAAGAACAACAAAAGGAAGTATGATGACTCTTCTAAGAAGAAGTTAAGTAATGACAGCATCAAATGCTTCAAGTTCAAAGGAGACCGCTACAATTGTGGGAAAAACGGTCATCGGGTAAAGGATTGTCGAAGCAAGAAGAAGAAGCCTCCCCAAGCAAACATGACTGAAATAGATACTCTCTCCGTGGGTGTCTCAGAAGTAAGTCTGCCGTTGTATGTGGAGCCAACTTGGTGTCAA